>CM039594.1:8561535-8668462 GCA_022457205.1 Saccharum spontaneum | reverse complement strand
TCTGAGAAATTCCTTGACACCCTTTATCAATGGCAGTATCATTCAATCTCAGCATTCGATCCATGGAATCCCCTAGGCGGTCAGCAACATTCGCCAATTCCTGCATCTATCTCAGAACCGAATCCCTTACCCGAGAACATGCTTTGCTTGATTTCATCTTCAACCTACAGTCGAAGTCGTTTTTGACCTTCACAAGCAGTTGGATGATAACCGAAGGCATGAACACAACATTCACTAAATTTCTGAGGAATCGCCGTCAGGCGTCTCTGGGCTCCCTGCCCACCTGAATCCCTCCTCAATCGATGGCCAATTGGTAGCAAGCGGAAGCTCCCTTGCTTCCCCAGCCGACCTCGGAGCCCCCCCCGATGTCGGATGAATCCCCTTCGACCCCCACATCCCCCCGCAGACCTCGAGGTGGAGTAGGACATACCTACGTTGTCGGCGCGCCAGGCATCTCTCCGATGGAGAAGTTCCGCGGTAGAAACCTTCGGAGAAGCGGTTGCATCCTCCACCCTTCCGCCAACGGGCGAGATCACGGGCCCTCGCGAGCTTGAGGGTGGCGAGTAAGCACCCTGTGGGGAATCCCTCCCCTGAGGAGAGCTCATGCACCCGCCCGCCGGCAAGGTCCTCGGAGAAGTCACCCCGACCGCCAGAGTCGCCCGGTCGCCCTGTGGAGAGACCCCATCCCCTGATGTCTGCCCAAATTGTCTGGCCCAACCATAGCTCTCCCGCGGCCTTATAACAGCCCAAGGCCGGCCGGCCGGGCCGGCCCAGCCACCCCTCTGCTCCCACTCGAGGCGGCAGCGCGTCTTCCACAAGAGACCAGTGGCAGCGGCGTTCCCCTCCCGTGCCCGCTCCCAAATTTGTTGCGGCGGGAGAGCAGCTCGAGAGAAAACAGAGCGCATAACCGGCGGCGGCGGGAGGGGTAGCGGCGATGAGGATCGAGGAGGTGCAGTCGACCTCGAAGAAGCAGCGCATCGCCACCCACACCCACATCAAGGGCCTCGGCCTCGACGTAGCTGCCCGCTCCTCCTTCCTCCCCTCTGGTTTTTCTAGGGTTTTAGCTTCTCTGTGTTTGCGTAGTAGTTCCTCACTGTTTTTTTGTGTTCTTTCGGGAGCGGAGCAGGCCAATGGGATGGCGATTCCGTTGGCGGCGGGGTTCGTGGGCCAGGCGGCGGCGCGCGAGGCGGCCGGGCTGTCGGTCGACATGATTCGTCAGAAGAAGATGGCCGGCCGCGCGCTGCTCCTTGCGGGCCCGCCCGCCACGGGCAAGACGGCGCTAGCGCTCGGTATAGCGCAGGAGCTCGGCAGCAAGGTCCGTGCGTCCACTTGCTCCTTTTCCTCACGCAAATCGGCTGTTCATTAATTGTGGTGGTAAAGCTTGGGGTTTATTTCTCCCCCTGTTTTGCTTTGTTCTGGGTCATAATGTCTCATACCAATATCCTGCCATTGTAACTTATGTGGATTGGCGACCTGCACATTTGTAAGAAAGAGGACCAAATTTAATCTACTGGTTTTGTATATTGACTGATAGTACCAGATTTTTATCTACTTAATTCCTCCATTGGACCATGGTTGTGGAGGTGATGATAGGTTCTGATAACTGTGGGCTGTCCTAAGTTAATTCTCTGTTTGACTGTTTATTATAGATTATTAGTTTATTACCCTGTTTGGTGAACAAGAAGCTCTGGATGGGCCCAAAAAAAACTGTTTAGCTAGTTCATAGGGAATTAGGGATCTTGAGGTATTTTAGCATACTTAATTAATTAATGTCATTTTAGCTGCGTGGTTTATGTTTTGTGTTCAGCTAGCTGAACTGGTGGTTTAGAGGGACAGTCTGTCTGGTAAAATGCTATTGATGTTGCTAAGTTGTTATGTTTGCTGAATTCACTGTAGCACTTATATTCTAATCTGATGTTCCTGTTGCCTGTCACTACAATGCAGGTCCCTTTCTGTCCTATGGTAGGATCAGAAGTGTACTCCTCAGAGGTCAAGAAAACTGAGGTGCTGATGGAGAATTTCCGTAGAGCTATAGGTTTGCGTATAAAGGAAAACAAAGAGGTTTATGAAGGAGAGGTAAGCAATGCTATGCCCATGCCCAAGTTAAACGGATACTAGGCTATAATTAGATTAGTATTTTCCTTCATTTATCAACAGTTTTCATAATCACTTTGATAGCTTGATGTTCACTTCTTGCTGCTTTAATAGATTTACCAATGTTGCTCTGTTCCTAGGTTACTGAACTTTCCCAGAAGAGGCCGAGAGTACAACCGGTGGATATGCGAAAAGCATTAGCCATGTAATCATTGGCCTAAAGACTGTTAAAGGGACTAAGCAACTGAAGTTAGATCCTTCAATTTATGATGCTTTGATCAAGGAAAAGGTAACTGCCCGCTTCCTTACCTATCCTGCTGGTGGTAGACTTTTGGATTAAGTTTTTACTCTTCAATAACAATGAGCAGTCTAATTGTTTCTTACTCGAAATAATGTCGATGAACATTTTAAATGTTCTATGCGTGTTGATAAATTACTCTGGGAAAATTTTATGCTAACTCACTGTCAGATGTCCGGTTGTCTTATGACTAGTCCTGGTGCTGAGTAGCTCCTTAAACATTGAGAAATCATGCAGTATATTTGCTTTCTGGGTTGCTGTATCTATTCTGCTATCTGCATTTGTTGCTTAGGTTACCCATTGTCTTCATATGGATACAGGTGGCAGTGGGTGATGTTATATATATCGAAGCAAATAGTGGAGCAGTGAAAAGAGTTGGTAGGTGTGATTCTTTTGCTACAGAATATGATCTTGAAGCCGAAGAGTATGTTCCTATCCCCAAAGGTGAAGTCCATAAGAAAAAGGAAATAGTGCAGGTATCATTCTGATGCTTATCTTAACCTTAACATTTCATTTTTTTTTTCTGCAGCGATCTTTTTCACACAGTACTAATGTTATCATGATTGAAACAAATCTTTCCACTGTTGAAACAGTATACTCCTCAAGATGCAACTTTGACCAATAATTTCTATCACAAATTGTTGACTAATTTCTTTCACAAGATGGTGAAAACCTATAAGAATATAAGTATTGCAAGTTGATATATTGCTATAATCAATTTTGGCTACAAAAAGTCCCATAGACTTTCCATGCAAGATTGCTGGCCACCTTGTTCATCCTTTTTTTTCCATAATGGAAACTGCTTTTGTGGTTTACAAATCAGCTAACTGGGAGGTAGTATAAGATGGGCGCACCAGATTTCCAGAACAACAAATATTGAAGAGTCATAGTGCAATGCTAGTGACTGTTGCTTCCTTGGTAGAATAATATATACATGAATAAAAGTCACAAACAGTTATGCGCGTCACCATTGGCCATCAGCCAAGTCCTTTCAACAAGAATCACTTAGAGCCGCTTAACTTGGTTCTCTCATTACTGCTTCTGCTAATGTTACTTAGTAAAGTTGAAAGTTTGCTGGTACATTACCTGATTGTTTATTATCACAAGGAGGATAGTTTCTTAATGCAATTTTTAATAAGAATTAATGTTCGTATTTGCATCTCAACTTGGAGCTTCCTGTATTCTATGCTCTTTTTCTGAAGAGGAAATAACCTTCTCATCATTTTATGCAGGATGTCACACTTCACGACCTTGATGCAGCAAATGCTCAGCCACAAGGTGGCCAAGATATTTTGTCCCTTATGGGCCAGATGATGAAACCACGAAAGACTGAAATCACCGAAAAGCTACGCCAAGAAATTAATAAGGTTTTCTTCTTTTTGGACTAACAATTTTTTAGTTTTCTAGGCAGTATTGAATTTGGATAACCATATAACAATTTTCACCTGATTTATAATTTAATATGGTGACAGGTGGTAAACAGATATATCGACGAAGGAATTGCAGAGCTTGTACCTGGTGTTTTGTTCATTGATGAGGTATTATTTTATTGCACTTGTGCTTGAAAAATCCACTTGTCATGTCCTAACAAAAAAATTAAGTAGAATGTGCATTGATTTTGTTGATTGCTAACATATTTTATCTGCCTCATGGTGCAGTGCCACAATTGCTGAACTTGATTGTCTGACTGTCTTCTGGTTATTTCAAAACGACAAAATCAATTAATAAAATATCTTTTTTCAGGTCCACATGTTGGATATTGAATGCTTTTCTTATCTTAACCGTGCACTGGAGAGCCCATTATCACCAATTGTGATACTTGCTACGAATAGGGGAATATGTAATGTAAGGTAAGCAATTTATTTGCCAGAGTACTCCACAGCTAACTTCAATACCCAGCATGAATCCGTACTTGTCTATTAAGTTGCACCTTAATTAATTAATTACTTGTTTAATGGATCTTGTAATGGTTTTATCCAGAGGAACTGATATGACAAGTCCACATGGTATACCAGTGGATCTTCTAGATAGGTTGGTGATTATTCGGACAGAAACATATGGCCCTACTGAGATGATACAGGTTCTTACTTAATTTGGGCATGATTTCGATATGTTTTTTCCTGTTCAGAATTTGCATTAATCTTTGTTTGTTGCCCTTTACAGATATTGGCTATCCGAGCACAAGTGGAAGAGATTGATATCGATGAAGAAAGTCTTGCTTATTTAGGCGAGATCGGACAGCAGACATCCTTGAGGTTAGATTTTTGTGTTGTTCTTTGGTATTTTCCATGCATTTGATGGATTAGTTTCCTTGAGCAGATGTGTATGGTTTTCATTACTTTTAGAATTCCCTCTGTAGCCTACCCCAACTTGCTTGGGACTAAAAGGCTTTGTTGTTGTTGTTAGAATTCCTTCTGTAGTGATTGATATTGCAAGCTGATTTCTCTTTCTCTCCACAACTAGTTAGAAATGATGGTAACGATTCTTATTCTCTTTGCAGACATGCTATGCAGTTGCTATCACCTGCCAGCGTAGTCGCAAAGACTAACGGAAGAGAAAAGATCTGCAAGGTATATCTACTGAGCTTTCATTCCTAGCTGATTCTTGTTCTCGCAAGCCTATGATCTCTGAGCTTATATATGATCTCTATCAGGCTGATCTTGAGGAAGTTAGCGGGCTCTATTTGGATGCCAAATCCTCGGCTCGCCTGCTCCAGGAGCAACAAGAAAGATACATCACCTAGGTTTCCCCTGCTGTGGAAGTCTCGAAGAGAATGTAATTGCAAGCTCGATCTGCTTCAGAAGTTCATAGTCTACTAGTCTTGGAGAGAGCACATTTCGGGGGAACGGTTTGAATTTTGTAGTGCCTGTTTGTGTTAGTCTCCAGAGAAAAGACTTGGTTCCGGCATATTGATTGTTCACACTCTGTTCACTCAGTAGATTGGGCATCGGTGCAGAAATTGCCACGTGTATTTTCACTCTTCTTAAGGCTTTGTTGGGATGTGGTTGGATTTATCTCAATCCACATGTGTTGAGGTGGATTAGGAACTTGGGTGGAATTTAGTTTAAGTTTCACTCCAATCTATCCCAGCACATGTGGATTGATGCGAATTTGACTACGTCCAAACAAAGCCACGTGTGCAACGGGTTGTATTGGTTGGCTCTTATTGGTCCCGACCCTAACTTTTTTAACCATGGATAGGAATATTATGCAATGCAACTTCTATGTCTTTGTTCTAAAATGTCCATAAAGCATTGTGAAATGTTTTTTCTTTACAATATATAGAAATTTATTATATGTTCCAAGGCAAACTTGCACATGCATGTTCAATTTTCTTGTCTAGTGTCTAATTTGAATTAAAAGTTAAGAAAGTAGGCCACTAGGCATGGTGGACGGTCTAGAAAAAAGAAAAACTGCATTGTTACCGTAACCTTTTTTTCTCTGCTTATTTCTGAAAAAAAAATAGAGAGAGAGAGAGCTGATATTGCTGCAGGTAGTTCGTGTTTTGACGAGAATCCGAAACGTTTCGTCATTTTAGCGGAGACTATCAGCTATTGAGATCCTCTGTATGTGTGTCTCTGTGGGCTGTGGCTAGAGCTCCCTAAATCACCATATAGCAGCTATTAAGATCGTCTGTCTCTGCGTGAAACGGATCAAGCAAAAAAAAATCTTCTCTTCAATGAGACTGATGCGTCCCTTGTCAAATCTGCAATTAGAGACGATCCTGTTCGCTGCATCTTCTTCGCAGCCGCAGCCGCTGATTGTACAGTATCTGTGTGAGAGGGATTATGGCAGCGGCTGCCAAAAAGGGTACCGAATAGGCCTCGATGATTATCGATTGTCGGCTGTTGGAGGAGTCATCACTAAATTGAAGTTGTTCCTGTGTTCTGAATTTAGCTCCTTCAGTCTTAGTCTTTGCAAGCGACTTTGTAATACAGTGGTTCATGAACTGGCTGTTATTGGTTGTAATCTTCCCGGTGATTATTGTAACACTTTGGATTCTGTACCTCAAGAGATTGAGGATGCGGTGACCAGCGATTTAGCTGGGCACTTTTCTTTCTTCGGAGGTGCTCATAGAGATAGGATTTGCGTACGTGTGTTTATAGGGTGGGTATACATGCGGTTGTGAGGGTCTACATTGTACTGTGTAATTCTAAAAAAAACCCTGTCTCTGTGTGCTGTGGCTAGAGCTCCCTAAATCACCGTATTAGCGTGCACCTGCCCCGGCGTCATCTCTTCTTCCTCCCATCCCGTACAAAAATGTTACTTAGAGGTATTTTTTTAGCAATAAGTTACTTAGAGTTAGAGGCATATGTATCTGGGCCCATATCGGGCTCCCAACTAAATGGGCCGTGGAAAGCAAGAAGCCCACACGCGGCTCTAAGGTCCGTTGGTATTGAATTGTGGAGCAACACTGCGGGAGGCAACTAACAATGCTTAATTAGTGCCACCTGAATGCTTAATTAGTGCCACCTCGCTAGCGCAAAGCTAGAAAGCTTTGGTTATATGCTGGAATGCCCATCCTAGCTTTGTCTCTTCGGAGACATCCGATAAAATTGGAACGATACAGAGAAGATTAGCATGGCCCCTGCGCAAGGATGACACGCACAAATCGAGAAATGGTCCAAATTTTTTTGAGAGTTTGCGCTCTGGTCAGTCATTTTAGCAATGCTTTAGGTCATTTTTCTCTAGTTTTAGTGCATCCTCCTCTTAATTAGTTTTAGTGCATGGCTGATGGACTTCATTTGCAGCGCCCATGATAATGTTAGACAGATTAAGATATACATACCTTGTGATCAAATGGATTACCAGCCTAGCATTCTATTCTCTACTTTTAGTAAAGCAAACTCGTAACTATTGTTAATAGATTTAGGTAAGCAGCAATAGTAATTCTTGATTAGTACTGTTCTGCTCCTTGGATGTGTTTTTTTATCTTAA
This sequence comes from Saccharum spontaneum, assembly GCA_022457205.1. Taxonomy (NCBI): domain Eukaryota; kingdom Viridiplantae; phylum Streptophyta; class Magnoliopsida; order Poales; family Poaceae; genus Saccharum; species Saccharum spontaneum. The sequence goes on along the minus strand of CM039594.1, from coordinate 8,661,132 downwards.
AACTATATGATAACTAATAATCTTTTATTTATATTATAATCTATCTGCATTGTCCCCTCGAAGGTGTTTTTTAAATCTGATAACAAAATTAAAAACTACTCCCTCCATTCCAAACTATAACTCGCTTTGACTTTTTTTTTATATCTATTTTGCTATGCATCTAGATAAATAATATGTCCAGATACATAGCAAAATGGATGAACCAAAAAAGTCAAAACGACTTATAATTTTGAACGAAGGGAGTATCTAACAAACAGTGCTCCCCAATAACCTTCTCTTACCTTATCAAACTATCTACATGGTTTCCTTCCAAGTCTGAAAACAACAAAGTGAAAAAGAAAAGGAAAGCAGTAAACATTGGCCAGAACTTCATAGCTCCTAGGCAATACAGATGCAGGATTAATTCATATAGCTTCCATATTATGATAATGGCAATACTAAAAGTATCCAATCGTCGTTCTTCTTAGTTTGTATACTGACCAGCTTGTGCACAGCTGCACCTCGCTTTCACCAACCAACATTGAGCAAGCATGGTGAATCACAGGTTGGAGTAACTAGATTAATTAGCGAGGAAACATGAGTAATTTTGAGTTTAAGAAGAGGGCGAGGAAACAGGAAGATGAACGGCAGGGTTGACGACAGAGGCACAGAGCTGCTAGCTGCTAGCTTCTGCGTTTACCATGCATGTGACAGTGCATCCACCAAAGGAAGAAGAGAACCTTCTCCTGTCCGTCGACGTCGCCGGCGGCCATGTCACTGCCACTGTGTCCCAACATAGCACATAGCCGTGCACTCCCCGACCCTGCGGACTTGGGCCTTGGGGTTACAGTATTCTTACTTGGGCCAGGTTTGCGGACAACCGAAGGCCAAGGGCCGGGTCCCGAGCCCAATGGGCTAATTAACAGCAGCAGACCTTAACAACATGCTGCAGAATCACAGATTAACAGCCAACGGTTTAGTACCAAATCGGTACCCTAACCATGCTTGAGCCTAGGAGGAGCTACAAAACAAGCCACAAGTGCAACCTTGATCCATACTTACCTGGACGGGGTCTATGGCTGATCATGAAGGGTCATGGCCTAGGTTAGCGGCTTCTATTGCACTTGGGAAGAGTGCTTGCCTACCATCTCCTCAAGAAGGAGAGTGGACGTCGTAATTTGTGGAAGAGGGGGTACGCGTTCGCGCGGCCCCTACCAATTGTAAAGATAAATACTTAAAAACTTAAATTAAAAATTAAAAACTTAAAAATTTAAAAATACTATATTTATAAAATATAAAAAATATAAAAAAATGCTAAATATTTAAAGTTTTTTTCTTACCCTGCCATTTGTTAAGCTAATACTGATATATTTGAAAAGTAAACTATTTTTCTACATACTAATCCTAGGGACTGTTTTCCTAACCATTTTGGGAGAGTGTAGTATGGTAGCTGGTGCTGGTGCTGGTGCAGAGACTGTTTCCAGCCATTTTGGCCGGATACTGCTGGTTGGTGACTGTTACATGTTTAGTAGCTGATTATTAGTTCTAATCATGATTATAATCTCATAGTTTTTTCTGTAATTGTCACTTGACGTAATATATATCATACCAATCCTTATTGGGTTGAGCACGGCCAATTGCTCAGCTCACACGGTAACGAGAACAAGAAGATCTTGTATCCTCCTATAAATCCTATAAACCGGTTGGCATCCATCACACGCTAACTATTCCAAAACCAACTTTGCTTTTTTTTTTGGAGGAGACCAAAACCAACTTTTTTTTTAGAAGTACGCCATCTAAGCGCCGCCTCACGGAGGCCAGACCAAAACCAACTTTGCTATGCACGGCAAATGATCACATGGAGCTAGCCCACAGGTTGACGGCTTGGGCCTTAGGGCACAACTATTCTCATTTGGGCCAGATTTGTGGATAAGCGAAGGCCTAGGAGGGGCCTGCTCCCGAGCCCAACGTGCTAACAACAGCGGACGTTAAGAAACACAGATTAACATCGATCAGTTTAGTACACCTTGACAATGTTTGCACCTAGGAGGAGCTACTAAACAAACCACAAGTGCAACCTTGATCCATACTTGCCTGGATGGGGTCTATGGCCGATCAAGAAAGGTTATGGCCTAGGTTAGCGGCTTCCATTGCACTTGAAAAAAGCGCTTGCATACCATCTCCTCAAGTAGGAGAGCTCAAGTAGGAGAGTAGGAGAGTGGACGTCGTAATTTGTGGAAGAGGGAGTATGCGTTCGTGCGCCCCCTATCAATTATTAAGCTGAATAAAATATTTAAAGAACTAATTATTTTTCTCTTAATCCATATCAAATGGTTGATCGGACAGCAGACATCCTTGAGGTTAGATTTTTGTGTTGTTCTTTGGTATTTTCTATGCATTTGATGGATTAGTTTCCTTGAGAAGATGTGTATGGTTTCCATTACTTTTAGAATTCCCTCTGTAGTGATTGATATTGCAAGCCGATTTTTCTTTCCCTCCACAACTAGTGACAAACGATTCTTATTCTGTTTGCAGACATGCTATTCAGTTGCTATCACCTGCCAGCGTAGTCGCAAAGACTAACGGAAGAGACAAGATCTGCAAGGTATATCTACCGAGCTTTCATTCCTAGCTGATTCTTGTTCTCGCAAGCTTATGATCTCTATCAGGCTGATCAGGGGCGGATCCAGGGCCCGGGCTGCCCGGGCTGTAGCCCGGGGCGAGTCCATGTAGCCCCTGTAACATATGTGGTGTTTAGCCTAAAAAACTATGATCTTAATTAGACAAAAGGAGGCCTTGGAAGCAAGATCAGACTGTTTTGAACGTGAATCAGCAGCTCAGCCCGGGGCGTAGCCCCGTTCTGGATCCGCCCCTGAGGCTGATCTTGAGGAAGTTAGCGGGCTCTATTTGGATGCCAAATCCTCGGCTCGCCTGCTCCAGGAGCAACAAGAAAGATACATCACCTAGGTTTCCCCTGCTGTGGAAGTCTCGAAGAGAATGTAATTGCAAGCTCGATCTGCTTCAGAAGTTCATAGTCTACTAGTCTTGGAGAGAGCACATTTCGGGGGAACGGTTTGAATTTTGTAGTGCCTGTTTGTGTTAGTCTCCAGAGAAAAGACTTGGTTCCGGCATATTGATTGTTCACACTGTTCACTCAGTAGATTGGTCATAGAAATTGCCACGTGTATTTTCACTCTTGTTAAGGCTTTGTTTGGATGTCGTTGGATTTATCTCAATCCACATGTGTTGAGATGGATTGGGAACTTGGGTGGAATTTAGTTTAAGTTTCACTCTAATCCATCCCAGCACATGTGGATTGATGCGAATTTGACTACGTCCAAACAAAGCCACGTGTGCAACGCAACGGGTTGTATTGGTCGGCTCTTATTGGTCCCGACCCTAACTTTTTTAACCATGGATAGGAATATTACGCAATGCAACTTCTATGTCTTTGTTCTAAGATGTCCATAAAGCATTGTGAAATGTTTTTTTTACAATATATAGAAATTTATTATATGTTCCAAGGTAAACTTGGACATGCATGTTGAATTTTCTTGTCTAGTGTCTAATTTGAATTAAAAGTTAAGAAAGTAGGCCACTAGGCATGGTGGACGGTCTAGAAAAAAGAAAAACTGCAATTGTTCCCGTAACCTTTTTTTTTCTCTGCTTATTTCTGAAAAAAAATAGAGAGAGAGAGCTGATATTGCTGCACGTAGTTCGTGTTTTGACGAGAATCCGAAACGTTTCGTCATTTTAGCGGAGACTAATACTATCAGCTATTGAGATCCTCTGTATGTGTGTCTATGTGGGCTGTGGCTAGAGCTCCCTAAATCACCATATAACCTAAGGCCAGTCTCAGTGGAAATTTCATGTCACTGCTTTCAACACATTTAGATTTTGGAAACAGTGCAGAAGAGTTTCATCCCATGAAACTCTCTCTACTCCCATGAAACTCTTATCATCTCTTTCTTTATTAATATGATGCCACATCAGCATAATTAATATCTATAAAACTCTGATGAAACTCCATTAAGACTGGCCTTAAGATCGTCTGTCTCTGCGTGAAACGGATCAAGCAAAAAAATCTTCTCTTCATTGAGACTGATGCGTCCCTTGTCAAATCTTCAATTAGAGACGATCCTGTTCGCTGCATCTAGTACTTCGCAGCCGCAGCCGCTGATTGTACAGTATCTGTGTGAGAGGGATTATGGCAGCGGCTGTCAAAAAGGGTACCGAATAGGCCTCGATGATTATCGATCGTCGGCTGTTGGAGGAGTCATCACTAAATTGAAGTTGTTCCTATGTTCTGAATTTAGCTCCTTCAGTCTTAGTCTTTGCAAGCGACTTTGTAATACAGTGGTTCATGAACCGGCTGTTATTGGTTGTAATCTTTCCGGTGATTATCGTAACACTTTGGATTCTGTACCTCAAGAGATTGAGGATGTGGTGACCAGCGATTTAGCTGGGCACTTTGTTTTCTTCGGAGGTGCTCATAGAGATAGGATTTACGTACGTGTGTTTATAGGGTGAGTGTACGTGCGTGTTGTGAGAGTCTATATTGTACTGTGTAATTCTCAAAAAAAAATCCTCAGTCTCTGTGTGCTGTGGCTAGAGCTCCCTAAATCATCGTATTAGCGTGCACCTGCCCCGGCGTCATCTCTTCTTCCTCCCATCCTGTACAAAAATGTTAGTTAGAGGCATTTTTTTAGCAATAAGTTACTTAGAGTTAGAGGCATATGTATCTGGGCCCATATCGGGCTCCCAACTAAATGGGCTGTGTAAAGCAAGAAGCCCACACGCGGCTCTAAGGTCCGTTGGTATTGAATTGTGGAGCAACACTGCAGGAGGCAACTAACAATGCTTAATTAGTGCCACCTCAATGCTTAATTAGTGCCACCTCGCTAGCGCAAAGCTAGAAAGCTTTGGTTATAAGCTGGAATGCCCATCCTAGCTTTGTCTCTTCGGAGACATCCGATAAAATTGGAACGATACAGAGAAGATTAGCATGGCCCCTGCGCAAGGATGACACGCACAAATCGAGAAATGGTCCAAATTTTTTTGAGAGTTTGCACTCTAATCAGTCATTTTAGCAATGCTTTAGGTCAATTTTCTCTAGTTTTAGCGCATCCTCCTCTTAATTAGTTTTAGTGCATGGCTGATGGACTTCATTTGCAGCGCCCATGATAATGTTAGACAGATTAAGATATAGATACCTTGTGATCAAATGGATTACCAGCCTAGCATTCTATTCTCTACTTTTAGTAAAGCAAACTCGTAACTATTGTTAATAGATTTAGGTAAGCAGCAATAGTAATTCTTGATTAGTACTGTTCTGCTCCTTGGATGTGTTTTTTTATCTTAAAACTATCTGATAACTAATAATCTTTTATTTATATTATAATCTATCTGCATTGTCCCCTCGGAGGTGTTTTCTAAATTTGATAACAAAATTAAAAACTACTACTCCATTCTAAACTATAAGTAACTTTGACTTTTTTTGGTATATCTATTTTGCTGTGCGTCTAGATAAATAATACGTCTAGATACATAGCAAAATGGATGGACCAAAAAAAGTCAAAGCGACTTATAATTTGGAACAGAAGGAGTATCTAACAAACAGTGCTCCCAATAACCTTCTCTTACCCTGTCAAACTATCTACATGGTTTCCTTCCAAGTCTGAAAACAACAAAGTGAAAAAGAAAAGGAAAGCAGTAAACATTGGCCAGAACTTCATAGCTCCTAGGCAATACATATGGGGGATGAATTCATATAGCTTCCATTATGATAATGGCAATACTAAAAGTATCCAATCGTCGATCTTCTTAGTTTGTATACTGACCAGCTTGTGCACAGCTGCACCTCGCTTTCACCAACCAACATTAAGCAAGCATGGTGAATCACAGGTTGGAGTAACTAGATTAATTAGCGAGGAAACATGAGTAATTTTGAGCTTAAGAAGAGGGCGAGGAAACAGGAAGATGAACGGCAGGGTTGACGACAGAGGCACAGAGCTGCTAGCTGCTAGCTTCTGCGTTTACCATGCATGTGACAGTGCATCCACCAAAGGAAGAAGAGAACCTTCTCCTGTCCGTCGACGTCGCCGGCGGCCATGTCACTGCCACTGTGTCCCAACATAGGCACATAGCCGTGCAGTCCCCGCCTCTTGGGTAGCGGAGGAGAAACCCTTGACGGCTTGGGCCTTGGGGTTACAGTATTCTTACTTGGACCAGGTTTGCGGACAACCGAAGGCAAGGGCCGGCTCCCGAGCCCAATGGGCTAATTAACAGCAGCAGACCTTAACAACATGCTGCAGAATCACAGATTAACAGCCAACGGTTTAGTACCAAATCGGTACCCTAACCATGCTTGAGCCTAGGAGGAGCTACAAAACAAGCCACAAGTGCAACCTTGATCCATACTTACCTGGACGGGGTCTATGGCTGATCATGAAGGGTCATGGCCTAGGTTAGCGGCTTCCATTGCACTTGGGAAGAGTGCTTGCCTACCATCTCCTCAAGTAGGAGAGTGGACGTCGTAATTTGTGGAAGAGGGGGTACGCGTTCGCGCGGCCCCTACCAATTGTAAAGATAAATATTTAAAAACTTAAATTAAAAATAAAAATAAAGAATTAAAAACTTGAAAATTTAAAAATACTATATTTATAAAATATATAAAATAAAAATGCTAAATATTTAGAAATTTTTTTTTTCTTACCCTGCCATTTGTTAAGCTAATACTGATATATTATTTTTCTTCATACTAATCCTAGGGACTGTTTTCCTAACCATTTTGGGAGAGAGTGTAGTATGGTAGCTGGTGCTGGTGCAGAGACTGTTTCCAGCCATTTTGGCCGGATACTGCTGGTTGGTGACTGTTACATGTTTAGTAGCTGATTATTAGTTCTAATCATGATTATAATCTCGTAGTTTTTTCTGTAATTGTCACTTGACGTAATATATATCATACCAATCTTTATTGGGTTGAGCACGGCCAAATTGCTCAGCTCACACGGTAATGAGAACAAGAAGCTCTTGTATCCTCCTATAAATCCTATAAACCGGTTGGCATCCATCACACGCTAACTATTCCCAAAACCAACTTTGCTTTTTTTTTTTTTGGAGGAGACCAAAACCAACTTTGCTATGCATGGCAAATGATCACACGGAGCTAGCCCACAGGTTGACGGCTTGGGCGCCTTAGGGCACAACTATTCTCATTTGGGCCAGATTTGTGGATAACCGAAGGCCAAGGGGCCTGCTCCCGAGCCCAACGTGCTGACAACAGCGGACGTTAAGAAACACAGATTAACATCGATCAGTTTAGTACACCTTGACAATGTTTGCACCTAGGAGGAGTTACTAAACAAACCACAAGTGCAACCTTGATCCATACTTGCCTGGATGGGGTCTATGGCCGATCAAGAAGGGTTATGACCTAGGTTTTGCACTTGGAAAAAACGCTTGCATACCATCTTCTTAAGTAGGAGAGTGGACGTCCTAATTTATGGAAGAGGGGGTATGCGTTCATGCGCCCTTATCAATTATTAAGCTAAATAAAATATTTAAAGAACTAATTATTTTTCTCTTAATCCATATCAAATGGTTAAGCTCAATATTAGAATAGTAAAGTATTTTTCTTAACTACTAACCCTAGGGTATTTCTGGGTGACCAAGGCTTATTTATGGGTTGGACCGTGGCGAGTCGTTAGCTTATGCTAGTCTGTTTTCCTAGCCATTTTTGGGAGAGCGTGTGTGTATTTCCTAACCACTTTGTGGGGGGAGTGTACTATACATGACAGCTGGTGTACAGAGACGACTGTGCCATGACAAGTCAATCAAAATGTATATCAATACATCGTCCTTTATTTGGACATTATCTTATGACAACTTAATTTTCTCTTGGCCTGGATGGTGTTTGAAGGTAAGCAATTGAGGATACTGGATTGGATGACCAAACTGTTGTGTACTTGCGTCATGTCCGAAAATACCTTGCACTTGCGTATAGAGCTGTCTTTTTTTCCTTTCAATTTCGACAGGTGGCTTCATTGTCTTTCTTAGTTCTAACCTCATTTCTTGGAGTGCCCGTAAGCAGCCCATTATGTCCCATCCCTCAACTGAAGTAGGATATAAGGCCATCGCGAATGGCACAGTTGAAGTTGTTTGGGTTGAATCTACTCCCAAAGAAATGAGCTCTTTTAGTGACATCTTTTAGCCTCGTGTTCCTGTTTTGTGGTGCGATAATCTTGCTGCCACATATATTCTTGCTGCCACATATATGAGTTTTAATCCGATGTTTCATGCTCGCACCAAATATATTGAAGTGGATTTTCACTTTGTCCATGAGAAGGTTTGCTCTTGAGGTTCGGCTCATCCCTCTTCGGTTTATCAAGTTGCCGACATTTTCACCAAACCTGCTACCAAGGATCAGATGTTACAACAATCACACATCAATCTCAACCTTGTGGCCACCGGTTAAAATTCCAGGGGATGTTAACCATGGAAACTGTGGTACTCGGCAATGGCTAGATAATGCTGATTGGTGATTGTTACATGTTTAGTAGCTGATCATTAGTTGCAATTATGATTATAATCTTGTAGTAATTCTTACTGTAAAATTGTCACTTGATGTAACATAAATACATACCAATCCTCATTGGTTGAGCACGGTTGGCATGCATCACACGCTAACTACTATTCCAAAACCAACTTTGCCAGGCATGTATATGCGGTATGCATGGCAAAAGATCTCACCGAGCTGGCCCATAAGTTGACAGATTGGGCCTTGGGGCACAACTATTCTCATTTGGGCCAGGTTTGCGATCGAAGGGCCTGCTCCCGAGCCCAATGTGCTAACAACAGCGGACCTTAACAACACAAATTAAACATCGATTGATTTAGTACCGTATCGGTACCTTAACAATGCTTGCACCTAGGAGGACCTACAAAATAAACCACGAGTGACCTTGATCCATACTTACCTGCACGGGGTCTATGACTGATCAATAAGGGTCATGGCCTAGGTTAGCGGCTTTCATGGCACTTGGGAAGAGTGTTTGCCTACCATCTCTTCAAGTAGGAGAGTGGACATCGTAATTTGTGGAAGAGGGGGTACGCGTTCGTGCGGCCCTTGCCAATCGTTAAGATAATTTTTTTAATAAGAAACCTAATGTATTTTAAGTTTTCTTATTCTTATTCTTACTAACCTAGGGCTTATTTAACAGCTGGCAAATGTATGTCATAGGAGAGAATGTAACGAAAAATTTATGTCATACTAACCTGTTTCCTAGCCACATTCTTTGGGAGAGAGAATGTAACGAAAAGTGTACGTCATCATAGGGAGAGAATGCAACGAAAAATGTATGTCATACTAGCCTGTTTCCTAGCCTTTTTTTTTTTTTTGGGGGGGGGGGGGGGGGGAGAGAATGTAACGAAACATGTGTATGTCACTATGTCAGCATCGTCCATTTTGACATTATCTTATGGCAGCTTTTCTCTCGGTCTGGATGATGTTTCACGGTAAGCAATTGAGGATGCTGGATGGGCAAATTCTTCATGGGCCAACCGTGGATATGGATGCCCAATTGCCCATGGAGGATGCATGCAACTGCTGTACCTTGCACTTGCGTACATAGCTGCTTTTTTTAGGCTGTAGTCCATCTCGAACATCATCAAGTGAGTTTTTCCTTTTTGTCTGTAATTCCTAAATTACTAGTACAGCAGTGAGGGCATATATATTATATATACATGCCGTTAGAGACATTAGTCGATCAGTCGAGGAGGTAGAATTACATAAACAATTCTCTCTTTCCTATGTTGTGTTCGACAATGTTCAAGAAAATAAATAGCAATGTGCATTCCAAGAATCCTGAGCTAAACGGATCAAGACTGGCCATCGGAATCAGGTTGCTTCTTGTAGCTGCCGTCGCCGTCGTTCTTTTCATTCATATCAGGAATCGAATCACTGGTGGCCCCCAGCTTTTCCTGCAAATATCATACCAACACTGAACTGAAGCCAGCAACTATTGCACCAAAAAAAACATCTGAAAAAAGTCAGAATCACCCTAGCAATATGTAGAATAATAATTCAAGGCATCGCAACATGTACCAACGATATCGCCAGTTTCTGCATAACTGAGGAGGTGATCTAGCATAACTGAAAATCTGAGCTACCATGACTGATAATATCAAATGACAATATAGAGATAGCAAACGAATGATACCTTGAGGGAAGCATTCTGTGAAAGTAGCTGTTCATACTCCTTTCTGATCCGCTCAAGCTCAGCCCTGAGAGAGGAGTTCTCCGACCTCAAAGCTTCAGCACGTTGCCCAAGCTCCTCGCACTCAGCCTGGAATAACCGAATAAGATCACGAAAGCATTGAACAAAATCCTCTTGGAACTGAGAAGATGAAATTCAGGTAGCAAGATGTCAGCATGAGCGTTGCACAACACCTGCTTGCGCAGCCGGGATCTGCGTGCTGATTCTCTATTAGACTGCTTTCGTTTTTGCTTCTTGAGTTCCCTTTCATCCTAAATATCGCCATGATACAAACACAGTTTGTGGTGAATAGATTTTCCTATATTGAAATGCACACAAAAGCACTAATATAAATACAGCAGCATTGAAGTGCGGTATCCTTCTTAGTATCTTATATTTACCACACCCGAAGCACCGTAAGATAGACTAAAACTTCTCAGAGCACTTCAGAAGATGGCAATGCTATAATTTATCTTATTTTTTAAGTTTAAACGATGGTGTTTGAAACAAGTACAAGAAATTTTTAGCTGAACATGGAAAATGGAAACAATAGGACATCAAATAGTTTCGCTCAGTGGACTCATAAATGGGCGAGCTGTCTATGTTTATATTAGGTTGGAAATAAATAAAACAGAGTTTACAACGCTAGCGGCTGCAGTGCTTGCCAGACCTAACTCACTCACTCAATGGACTATATGGAAAAGGAAACAACTACGCAAGGAGAGGTAAGACTAAGTTCTAACTGAAACTATGAGCTCCATCCGACAGCTTGCACCACAGGACGTCCAGTGCTTTGGCTCCAGCCTAGCTTCCTCATTATAGAAACTTATTATCTAGAACAAAACTCCGCCTATGTTGACTGGAAGACTTTCTTAAGTCGTCTCAACATAGCCGGTCCCAAGCCCGGGTAAAGGAGGAGGGTGTGTTAAGGTCTGGCGAACCAACAGTAAAAAAAAACAGCCACTCTCATGGATTTGAAACCCACAAGAGATTCGTTGGGGCGTAACCCTCTTAGCGACGCGCTACATCGGAACCCGGGTGTGGTGTTAAATGGGCAAGGGCCGGGTCGTCATCCCCTTAGTGGCGCGTCGTATCGTGACCCGGGTACGATGAAAAATGAGCAAGGGTCGGGTCGTCGCAACCTTAGTGGCGCGCTACATCTACGCCCGGGTGTAGTGAAAAATGAGCAAGGGTCTTCGCACTTCCCTCGACGGGTGCGAAGGGTAAGGAAGCTAGCCGAGCCAACTAGGATTCGTGTAGGTAGCTGGAACGTAGGGTCCCTAACGGGTAAGCTAAGAGAGCTAGTCGATGCAACAATTAGAAGACGTGTAAATATTCTATGCATTCAGGAGACTAAATGGAAGGGCCAGAAGGCGAAGGAGGTGGAGGATACTGGCTTCAAACTTTGGTACACGGGGACAACTTCAGGTAGGAATGGTGTAGGCATCTTGATCGATAGGAGCCTTAAGGATGGAGTCATTGATGTTAGGAGGCAAGGCGACCGGATTATCTTGGTCAAGCTGGTAGTTGGAGATTCGGCTCTAAATGTGATCAGTGCCTATGCCCCTCAGGTAGGTCTTAGCGAGGGCACCAAGAGACAGTTTTGGGAAGATCTTGATAACATGGTTAGTACCGTGCCTATCAGCGAGAAACTCTTTATAGGAGGAGACCTCAATGGCCATGTTGGTGCGACTAATGTAGGTTTCGAACGGGTGCACGGGGGGTTCGGGTATGGTAGTAGGAATCAAGAGGGGGAGGATGTTTTGAACTTCGCGCTGGCCTATGACTTGTTGATAGCGAACACCCTCTTTAGAAAGAGGGAATCTCATCTAGTAACCTTTCGTAGTGGACAACACTCGAGCCAGATCGACTTTATCCTTACACGGAGGGAGGATAGACGTGCTTGCTTTGATTGTAAGGTGTTACCTGGGGAGTGTGTTGTCCCTCAACATAAGCTTGTGGTGGCGGACTTTCGCTTTCGGGTACGTGTCCACCGGGACAAACGGGCCAAGATTGCGAGAACGAAGTGGTGGAAGCTTAGAGGGGAAGCAACGCAAACGTTTAAGGAGAGGATGCTAGACGAGGGGCCTTGGGAAGAAGGAGAAGATGCCGACGACATGTGGCTAAAGATGGCAACATGTGTCCGGGAGGTGGCTTCGGAAGTGTTTGGCGTGAGTAAGGGAGGCAAACGGGAAGCGAAAGACACATGGTGGTGGAATGACGAGGTGCAAAGGGCTACTAGGGAGAAGAAGGAGTGTTTCAAACGTCTCCACCATGACAAGAGTGCAGCCAACATCGAGGGCTATAAAATAGCGAAGAGGGCTGCAAAGCGAGCTGTGAGTGTAGCAAAAGGTCAGGCGTATGATGGCCTTTATCAGCGGCTAGGCACGAAGGAAGGGGAGAAGGACATTTATAGGATGGCTAGAATCCGCGAGAGGAAGACAAGGGACATCAACCAAATAAAATGCATCAAGGATGGGACAGATCAACTTCTGGTGAAGGATGAGGAGATCAAGGACAGATGGAGAGAGTACTTCGACAAGCTGTTTAATGGAGAGAATGAGGGTCCTACCCTTGAGTTGGACGACTCATTTGACGATACCAACAGACGCTTTGTGAGGAGAATTCAGGAGGCAGAGACCGGAGAGGCTTTGAAGAGGATGAAGGGAGGTAAAGCGATGGGCCCTGATGGTATCCCCATTAAGGTGTGGAGATACCTAGGCGCCAGAGCGATAGTATGGTTGACTAAGCTTTTTAACCTTATTTTTCGATCTAACAAGATGCCTGAAGAATGGAGGAGAAGTATATTAGTACCTATCTTCAAGAACAAGGGAGATGTTCAAAGTTGTACTAACTACCGTGGGATTAAGTTGATGAGCCATACAATGAAGCTCTGGGAGAGGGTTATCGAGCATCGCCTAAGGAGAGTGACACATGTGACCCAAAATCAGTTTGGGTTCATGCCTGGTAGGTCGACCATGGAGGCGATTTTCTTATTACGACAATTGATGGAGAGATATAGGGAGCAGAAGAAGGACTTGCACATGGTCTTTATTGACCTCGAGAAGGCATATGACAAAGTACCGAGAAATGTCATGTGGTGGGCTTTGGAAAAGCACAAAGTCCCAACTAAGTACGTTACCCTCATCAAGGATATGTACAGGGATGTGGTGACGTTTGTCCGAACATGTGATGGCGACACCAGTGACTTTCCAATTAAAATAGGACTGCATCAGGGGTCAGCTTTGAGCCCTTATTTATTTACTTTGGTGATGGATGAGGTCACAAGGGATATACAAGGTGGTATCCCTTGGTGTATGTTCTTTGCTGATGATGTGGTGCTAGTTGACGACAGTAGGGCAGGGGTTAATAGGAAGTTAGAACTATGGAGGCATACGTTAGAGTCGAAAGGGTTCAGACTTAGTAGGACTAAGACCGAGTACATGAGGTGCGATTTTAGCGCGACTAGGCATGAGGAGGGAGACGTTAGCCTCGATGGGCAAGTGGTGGCCAAGAAGGATACTTTTCGGTATTTAGGGTCGATGCTACAAAAGGACGGAGACATTGATGAAGATGTTAGGCATAGAATTTCAGCCGGCTGGTTGAAATGGCGTCAAGCTTCTGGCGTCCTCTGTGACAAAAGGGTGCCTCAGAAGCTGAAAGGTAAGTTCTATAGGACGGCGATTCGTCCGGCGATGTTATACGGTGCTGAGTGTTGGCCTACAAAAAGGCGACATGTCCAGCAATTGAGTGTAGCAGAGATGCGTATGTTGCGTTGGTGTTGTGGGCACACAAGGAGGGATAGAGTCCGGAACGACGATATTCGGGATTGGGTTGGGGTGGCACCAATTGAGGAGAAATTGATTCAACATCGGTTGAGATGGTTTGGACATGTCCAACGGAGGCCTCCTGAGGCGCCGGTGCGTAGTGGAGTTCTAAAGCGGGCCGATAATGTAAAGAGCGGTAGAGGTCGACCTAAACTAACTTGGGACGAGTCCGTTAAGAGAGATCTTAAGGAGTGGAATATCTCTAAGGATTTAGCTATGGATAGGAGCGCTTGGAGATTGGCAATCAACGTGCCGGAACCGTGACATCTTTTGTCTCTCTTTATGTCCTTTTTTGTGTCTCCCTGTTTCTCGTCTCTTTTGGGTTTCATCTCTAGCCTACCCCAACTTGCTTGGGACAAAAGGCTATGTTGTTGTTGTTTGTTGTTGTTGTTGTTATCTAGAACAACCCTATCGGCATAGTCTACATAAAAAACCAAAACCAGTATTCGGTTCTACGGAGCAATCAATACTCTAGAAACACAAACAGGACATGCCAATCCTCAAAGATCAAATATTTTAGTACATATAATTGTAAAGTTTAGGCAAACACATGCTAAAGGACTGTACCCATTGGTCTCCTCGTGCTGAACCAGCTGGTGCTTTGCCATGTGTTGCAGGGACAGCTACAGAACCTGGAGCTGCCCAGTAGTCCATTCCAATATTCAAGTTAGCTGTGGAGCTAGGAACTCCTCCAACCATTGCACCCGGTTGTACTGGAAGCATCGCCATGGTTTGGTTTAACATTCCTTGTGATGCTGAATAAGATATGCCATTCTGAGAATTGCCTGCATATTGACAGGATATACCCATCATCTTATGAAAACAGATATACAATTCTATTGGTCTTGAGAAAAAAAAACAAGTCCTCAGATACCCACCATCTTCCTTTCCATCATTGTCCTTTGAGTGTGAATCCTGCAACAGCAAAATTATCAAGGAGTCTAAAAGAAGTGTTATGACAAGAAAGAGATTGAGGATCACAGATCAATCTCACATTTTGAGAATTGGCATCACTTCCTTCACTCTCACTCTCACTGCCACTCTCACTGTAGGTATAAAAATACAAGGTGATTAGGTTGTGGATGAACTCTAGAGATTTGTAATTTACAATAACAAATAAAAACCTGTGGGAGGTAATCCCATTGGCTGATGGAGCAGATGTTCTGCCAGGCTCACTTTTCCCTGAAATTATTACCAGAAATCTAGTTTTACTTGGATACATTTATTGACTTTGATAATGAACTGTTGACCTTGGAAAAGACTCACCATTCATTTCTGGAGCACTTGGCGCAGCTCCCTGAAAGATATATTTCAGGATTACATGAAACGGTGATGACCAAAAGGGAATAGACACAGTTGATTACTTACAGGAGTTTCAGCATGTCCATTTGTTGGCATAGGATAATGACTAAATGGATGCATAGTCTGCCAATAATTTATTCATTGTACAAAAATATGTCAACCAAACAGGATAAAAGGGTGCATGCACATTAGCTGGCATGTAGGGTAAATTTGTTAGGCATAAAAGTGCATACAGGAGGTGTAGAGGGATGGGCATATACTGTTCCAGGTGGATACATCACATAAGGTGGTGGTGGCGTCCCGTAAGGTGGCACCATGGGCTGCAATTAAGGGGCATCGGTTTTGATTTACATATGAAAATCACATGCTCTTGCAATATATAACACATATAAATACAGATTGACATTAACAGTAGTAGAGATTGACAGAGAACAGAGGGGGAGCCTGGGGCAAAGTTTCAGATATAGGGGGCACCTGAGCTCCCCACATGTACGGATGGGCCTGTGGATTTGCAGCAACGGTAGGGGGGAAGAACCCATGTGGTGGAATTGCTGAGTAGGCCTACCAAGAACTTTAACAAGTAAGAGATAAAGACATAAAGGAAAGGAGAATTGCTTGATAAAAATAGAAGGTAAATGGAAGAAGTTTCTTTCTTAATTAGCAACTGCATGTTTTATATGGAATAACCTGAAAGCTGGGCCATTCAGGGTAAACTGAAGCTGTTCCACTGGATGTGGTAGCTGGAGGTTGATCCTGGAAATAGGGAGGTAAGAAACATAAGAACCAAAAGCATCATGTTTTTTCACAATCGAAATGAGAATTGTGTTTTGGCCTAGTTGGATATTTCCTTCTGTCAATGGAAGGAACTAACCTATGTACCTAAAACAGAATTAGGCAGAAGGTGACACTCAGATGCTGCCTAAACCTATGTATGCATTGTGCAATTCAACTTTAATAGCAAGATTGCATTAGCCTGCCCCCACATAATCTGAGAAAGGCAGAGTGTACGTCTATTTTTTTCGCGATCGGGGAATATAGCCCATTTATCATTAAGAAGAAGAGAATTACACAACGCAGCTACGAGAGAACCCTCGTAGCACAGATTACAAACCACAAAGGCAGTGGTGAGTGACCTGGAATACAACTAAGAACATGAAAAAAGAAGAAAAGAAAACGCGACTGCCCTCAAAACCCGAAACCTAAACTGAGCCTGTAAAAAAAAGGATACAACCGCACAACTTATTAATCCATAATAAAAGCATCAATTCATATAATGTCAAACCTATTTGACATGTTTCCAAATTTGGCCGCAGCAAAATCACTATTCCCAAAAAAACGTCATTATAACCAGCAATTAAGTACCCTAAGGTTATTGCACTAGTAGGAAAAAAAATGACCATTATCTCTTTAGGCAAATAACAGGAGCACAGTTAAGCACTGACAATGCCATTTATTAAATATGTAAAAGTGTGTTATCACTATTTCAAGTACTTGTTCCGATGCCTTCGAAGCCTTGGAGGGTGTGCTAGGGTCATTGCTTCCCATCGGTTGACCAACAATGGTTGTGGCCAATCAGGTTCCCCAATCACTCAATTGCCACCCAAATACCAGTACTTGACGTCTTCAAACAGGCGTAAGGCTTCCTGTTGAACCCAAGAGAAACAAACATTGAGAAGCAAGATTTTTTTTATAAAAAAATGTATTATAACAATAAAAAGATACTCCGTCTTCATTTGAAATCTCAAGGTGTATTCCATCTCGTTAGGAGGATGTTTTATGCCTTTATCCAAAACATAATTACTCCATTATCATGCCATTTGTGATATAACATCATAATTATAAACAGGCATGCTTCAATACGAATCTATTCTAACAAAAATCAAGCACTAATAATGTAGAAGTAGTATTAAATTGTCCGCCAAAGCCCCGTCCAAATAAAACGAAAAAAAAAATTACGCTCCGATGGACAGCAGCAGGAAACTGCAACACCAAATTCGCAATGACCAGCTGTTGGTAGCATATAACCGCGTAGATGGAATGCAGGGAAAGCGTGAGATAATCCAGCAGAGCGGGGGTCACAGCGCACGTACTCGTCTCACCGGTCCCAGGCACACCCCCCACGGGGAGACGACGCGGGCGAGGACCGCAGCAGGCCCCCACGTCTCGCGGCCACTCGCGGCGGGGCCACCGGAAAATGCAGCGGCGGGCTGGCGCGAAGGCGGCCGGGGCGGAGGAGGCGGAATCCTTCCTTCGTCGACGACGACGAGAGGTCAGAGGAGGAAGGAGATGGCGTGGCGTGGCGTGGCGTGGACCGGGTCCTCGGTGGACCGTATGGGCCGCCGCCTCCATCCGAAGCGGTCGTGGGGCCCACGAAGGTAGCCGGCAATGATGATTGGGGCATGGGCCTTTCGTGAGCCAGCCAGCCAGAAGCTGGAGCTGCTGTGCCGCCCGCGATGATTTTTTATTGGTATATAGGTGGATGGATAGATAGGCCTGGCCCACCTGGAGCGAGCGACGCAGCAAGCGACCGCCGTCTTTACAGCCTGGCCATATCTTCTAGAATATTCGTCATTATTCATTCTATACTTCCGGCATCTCCGAATAAATTAATTTCTAGAATACTTGTCTAATTTTATAGAAAAAAGTAACAACATCTATATCATAAAATAAGCACCTTATGAAAATATATTATATGGTAAATCTAATGGTACTAATTTGATATCATAAATCTTAATATTTTTTTTCTAGAAATTCGATCAAAGTTTAAAAAAATTTGACTTAAGACAATATCATAAATTGATTCTTTCAGAGACAGAGAGAGTATATAATATCGTCTCCATCGAATAATCACAACTCCGTAGTTATTATATGTAAATTATTTTCGGTGGGGATAAAAAAATATGTGGTGTGGATCTTTTGGTTTCCTCACAAAAAGAGAAGGAAAAATGTAGTAGTACGAGCTTACCCTTGCCCTTTTTACCTCTCACGGAGTCACGGTCGTATGACCGTTGCCAAATGAAAAGGTAATTGTGTGCTTTTCTTGTTATAATGGCTAGCTCTACTAGCATCAATCAGGTGCCATGTAGGGAAGAGAGAGATGTCAAAAATCTTTAAGCTAGCGTGTGGAGAAGAGTAGGACTCCTTGCGCACCTCGATGGACGAAAGAAATACCAGTTCTCTCTCTTGCATTTTTTTTTCACGAGACCCACTTACAAATGCAAACGCTCACATACACGAGCGCAAACTCACTCACTCTTATGAAGGCACGTACACACACTTTACTCCTATGAGCGTCTCATAAGAACTGAGTTGGACTGGCAAATCTCAAGATTGACACCGTTAAATTCTGGAATAAATCTAGGAAAATGCGAACATCTGTGTCAAGTCAGGGACTTGAATCCGGGTGGACAAGTTCCACCACAAGGAACCCAACCAACTAAGGAGCTATGCTCAGTTTGTCTCTCTCTTGCATATATTGTGTGGTGTTCGGCAACTGTTACAGTGACTGAAGAGGGGATAAAAAGTGAAAGCTGTTGCAGCCGCTGTTTTTATGCAGCGAACACATGTGGACATCTTCAACAGTATGAGACAGTAGCTAGCTTATACATACCATGTCATTGTCACTTCATTATGAATATCCTATATGTAATTGATTTCTTATTTCACATCTTCTTTCCTCCTCCATTCTTTAGGAGCAGTCCCACAAACAACTTCGTTTTCTGAGCAAGATAAGTGTGGAGATAAGAGATAGTCTCTTCTCTTTTCTATTTTTCTCTCTTCCACGTAAAAAAGTGGTGACGTGAATTTCTATGAGCTACATGAAATGGCGCTGTTGGGGATGCCCTTAGGAAAGAGGATACATAGAATAAAGAATATCTTGCACGTGGAGTGAAGATGATAACAGTTGTTAAGCAAACTTGTAATGTTGTGCTTTGGTTTAATTTTTGAGATGACAATACTCCAGTACCATCAGATTCAAGGTACGAGTGTCGAAACGTATTAAGGGATGAAAACAGAAGGCGAGGGAACACATTCACACATTTCATCAGTCTGTCAGTGTCAGCTCGCAGATTTGCCGCACTTCATACATCAATGAATGAATGGCCAATCAAAATCATCCCATGCATGGAAAGAACAACAGAGCAGCGCGCTAAGGGCAGCAGGGAGCAAAGATTAGGGGCATTTAATAAGGGCATTGTGGTCTTTTGTCATCAGCTTTAGTCCCTTTTAATCACCAAACCAAATATCTTAGGACAAAAGTTTAGTCCAAGGACTAAACCAAACCAAAGGGCTTGTGACTCCATTGGCAATGGCAAGCACATTCAACATGTCTAGAGGTAGCTCATTCACTTCTGTCGACGTTCGGTTTTCAATAATGTACAACTGCTAGTAGTGGTACAAGGGGTCTGAATCGCCCCGAGATCAAGGTAAACTGAAGCTGTTGCACTGGATGTGGTAGCTGGAGGTTTGTAAGGAAAATGGACCTCGGCCCATTGGTTTTGGATTTTGGTGTTTGATGATCAACACAACCAAGTTGGACTAATGTGTTTGCAAGTATATGTTTTGTAGTCCAATAGGTTGCATAGCGGACTTGGACTAAGAGTGGAACATGAAGAATTGATCAACACTCAAGGAAGACACTAAGAGGATGTATGATCAATCTAGAAGTAAAGCTAGGAGTCCAAGACGCACAGACTAAGAAGCCCGAACCAAGACACGAACAAAATTGAAGTCATCGAAGCCGAGACAAAGATGTGAATGAATTGGAACTATCTTGTGATTTTGGATTAGCTCAAATTGATATGACACCAGTTCAGAGTTGTAGAGCTCTTCATTAGCTTTCTAAAAAGTCTAAGATCAATAAAATCGGAGTTCAAAGTTAAAAGTTATGCCAAAATACGAAAGTGTGTCAAGCTCAGGACTCTGGGTAATGGTCCGGTCCGGAGCTCAGGACTCTGGGTGATGGTCCAGAGATAGTCTCAGGACCGGGTCCGGAGCCAAATTACCTCTCAGTGTAGTTTTTGGACACCTTAGGACCGAGGTGCGCATTGGTCCGGAGGTAGAGTCCGGAGCTCGGTTCGGAGCATGGAAAAGAGCCGTTGGAGCGAGGCAACGATCGGTTTTGAACGTGTGGACAACAGGACTTGATGTGTATGGTTTGGAGCCCCCATAGCCGGGTTCGGTGCTTGGCCTAAAGCTCACGTTTTCAGCCCAATGAAGGAGTAATGACTAGTTCTCAACTTTGGGGCTATAAATAAGCCTCCAACCGACCAAAACAAACGTGGAGAAGTTGAGGATACATAGTAGGGTGTTGATACACCACTTTGGAGCTCTCCATATGCTAAGTGCTTAGTGACACATTTGGTGATTAGCGTAGGTGCTTTGCGAAGTACTTAGGTTAGTTAGACCACCGCTTATGTGCTTGCTCTAGGTTTAGGCCTAGTGTTTAGTGAGGTTTGTACATCTCTTACCACCCGGTGCTTGCGCACACCATTG
This sequence comes from Saccharum spontaneum, assembly GCA_022457205.1. Taxonomy (NCBI): domain Eukaryota; kingdom Viridiplantae; phylum Streptophyta; class Magnoliopsida; order Poales; family Poaceae; genus Saccharum; species Saccharum spontaneum. Next base: position 8,640,272 of record CM039594.1, on the reverse strand, counting down.
TTGTACTCGGAAGGGCTTGTAGTCTTGCGAGACCACATCAACTGTGTTTGTGGTGTGGCCGCCATTGTGTACCGGAGGGAACAAGGCCTGCGGCGGTTCAGCCAGAAGCTTGTTAGTGAAGACGGCAGGGAGCGGTCCAGGAATGGCTTGCCGGAAGGCACACCGGAGACCCACTTGCGCGTGGAGAAGGACCAGGCCCATCACGGAGTTACCCAACCAGGAGCTTAGCCCTTGCAAGGGATTCCTTGTGAGGGCTGCAACGAGGACTAGGGGGAAGCTTGAGCGCTTCTTGATACCTCGATAAAAATATGGAAGTCATCGACGAGAGTTTGCATCTCTACCTCATCTTTAGCTTCCGCATTTATCTTGTTACCTTGGTTGTGTGCTTTATTTTTCTAGCTTAGTTGATAGGATTGGAACATAGGTTCATAATTCTTTTACGGTAGAGATAGCAACACACCTAGCAAAACCATAATTGCACATTTAGATAGATTTTTTGACCGAAATAGTAGGGGAATCCCCTACCTATTTTTCACATTTAGATAGATTACTTTATTGTATGGGTTTTGACTAGATGGGACTAGAGGTCAAAAAATGAGATAACTGTGTTTTGGCCTAGATGGATATTTCCTTCTGTCAATGGAAGGAAATACCTATGTAACTCAGAATTAGGTAGAAAGTGCCATTCAAATGCTGCTTAGACCTATATGTATGCTGCGCTCCGGATTGGTCTCGCCGTCATACTTGGAGATGTGTGTCGGCTGCCAGAAGCGCCTGGGGTTGGAAGCCGCCTAATCCTAGCCCCGAACGCCAGGGGGCCGAAGTGATCCTAGGCGGGGCTCCCTTCCCGCCGCTCAGGAGTGTGGGATTGAGCCTGAGTGTGGTGTCTGGCCTCGATGGCGTCGCACAGTCGTGGTCATTGCCGATCCGATTGCACGTAGGCAGACGGTGAGGGCAAAGCTCATGCCTTCGCTCCTATCGGGGCTTGGCGCCCTAGGTCCGCGAGCAGTTGGAGCTGTTGCCAGAGGTGTCATCGTTGTCTCCTATCGGTGGGGCGCGCATGTCAGAGCGGTCCCCATTGACGCTGGCCGTCGGCTGGGACGGCCTGGAGGGGACAACACGGTGCTGGGAGGACAAACTGTTAGACTACTGGTAGAGGGCGACACGAAGGAGCCGCCTTGCCTCGTGTAGCCGCTCGTTGGTCTTCAGGTCTAGCGTGTCGGAGATGTCCTCTAGACGGCAAGCGGCAACCGCCATGTTGTAGGCCGTGTGGGGAAGCACAGCATGCTAGAGCCCCCATGCGAGCGTCGTCGTCATCGACATCAAGCTGCACCACCTGCTGCCATGCAAGCTCCTGCCTTTGGCGCTCAAGCTTTGCCTCGGTGGCCTCCAGATCCACCTGGCGAGCCTGCAGTCGAGCTACCTTCTCCTGAAGGCAATTCACGGCTGCGGGGACTCTGGTCTGGCAGTGTGAGCTTAGGGGTGTTGTCAACAGGGTTCTCACGTCGATGTAGAAGCACATGCGAGATGGGGCATAGTAGTCGATGTCATCGGAGTCGTACTCTGGGTCATTCCCCGAGAGGACCTCGAGGAAGGCACGCAGCGAGGGGAAGTCGATACCCGCCGCGCTAGAGAGGATGGCGCCTCACGGCTGACGAGGTGCTCCAACTCTAGCTAGAAGGACGCCGCCGCATTCTGGATCCCGAATGGCAGGTACAGGAGGTAGTACCAGAAGCGCTCGAGCGGTGGAAGCACCTCGCTGGTGCCGATCTGATGATGGATGTTGGCGAGAATGTAAAACACATGGTGTCGGTCTGACATGATGGGGTTTGAGCCCAGACCGCGCTGGATATGCCGGGCGAGGACCTCGAGATCTGCTCCCGAGAGGCCCAACAGAGAGGGTGGTGTCGGGGGCTCGTCGCCTGCCGGTGCAGCCTCCTTAAGTGGGTGGAGCTCGTCGTAGCAGTCGACGACATAGGCCAGGCTCCCAAAGTTGAGGACTTGGCCCGGAGCAAAAAGCATCGGTCATGACTAAGAACTCACCGGGGAAGCAGACGTCGTAGTGCTGGAATCACACTTGATGCGCTCCCCTACCTGGCGCGCCAGCTATCACGGGGTCAAAACCGCGGCAAGCATTGTTGTTCATCAGCTGTCAGAGTGCATGTCTCCGGTGTCTCGGGTGGACTCAAGAACACAAGAATCACAGAGGGGATGCAACGATTTATCCTAGTTCGGGCTATCTAGGCCCTACGTCCAGCAGCTGATGATCCTTATACTCAAGAGCACCAAAAATCTAGGAGGTTACAATAGAGTGTAAGAGAGAAAGAGAGAGATTTGGTAGGGCATCGCTCGATGCTGATCCTAGGAAGCCTCGCCGCTGAGGAGGTCTTTCCCCTCGTCGGAGAGGAGAAAGATGATGGGAAAGGTGGAGGAGCTCTCGGTGCCCCTCTCTGGGTTGCTCTGCTCTCGGTGCAGAGCGTGAGCTGAACGGTGAGGACTCTAATGATCTGTCTCTGGGAATCGTCATCCCCCTCTCTAGGATCCGACCTCCCCTTATATATCGAGGTAGGTCAGGTACATGGCGGTTTGGGGGAGTTGAGCCTATGGTCTACATGCGTCGGAGTCTAGGAGGGTCTTGCGGCGGCGTTGTGTGGACCATGGCGATGTCGTGGAGCTGAAGAAGCTCTAGGCGTCATCCGTGTTCTGACACGCTGAGTGTCAGGCTGTGTTGGCTTAGACCGGCCTCCACCAAGTGCACCATATGTTGGCTTCTTGGCGGCGAAGGCGGCCAGCCTGAGGGGATGACATGCGGGCCCGGAAGCCCCCGAACCCCTGAAGCCAGTGGAGGAGTTTGCCTTCTTGTGTCATGCCCCGTGCATGACCCTGTCGGAGGAGCAACTGACAACGCGTGCCTGCGACGCAACGCTGGGGAGCCCCCGAGCCTCGGTGGCTCGGGGTGCCTGTCTCTAGCCTGGGCCTTGGATATCGCCAAAGGCCGAGAGGGAGCCAAGGATCGGGTCCAAACTCCTGTCAATCGGGAGCCTGAGGCTCGGGCAAGCCCTCGAGTCCCGAGCAGAGGCGCCGGGCGTGCTCGAGCTCGGCCCAATACCTTAGCTGGAGGGTGCTCGCGAGCGTACCCGATGGGTATAGCCCCTGAGCCCCCGGGTGATCCTAGAAGAGTCGGTCACGGGGTCTCTTGGTTAGAAACCTTTGATCCCAAAGCTTAACATAATCCATAAATCGATTTACAGAGGCAAACGCTTATAACGACCGCCTCCAAAAATAATCCATTAATCGAGGCAATTGACTTACTGTGCCTGCCTCAGTTAATCCATTAATGAAGGCGATTGTCATAAGACAACTGCCTCAGTTAATCGTGGAGTAACTGAGGCGGGCGTGTTATACGGCTCGTCTCCTTTAATGGTTAACCGAGGCGGTCGTCAACAGGCCCTGTCACGAATTAACTGTGGTGGACAAAAAGCCCACCCACCTCCATTAAGAAAAGGGCAACGCCACGCAAAATTAATCCTGCAATACAGAGCTTACGTCTAGGAACTGCCCCCTGACGAAAGTACCATAACCTTGTGGCTGGATGCATAAATGTGTCTGGCCTTCGGCTTCTGAGCTGGACCATTAAGAGGAGGCCATGTGATAGTGTTCTGAAAAAAATTACTATATGTTAAGAATGTTAGACGATATATGAAAAGAAGTATATTGTGTCCATCTCTTACAAATATTTGAGGCCCCGCATAGAAATCCATTTGAGGATCAGACTCTTCGATAGATATAGTCAGTAAAATTTTTACTCGCTTGTCAATGAGCCCAGTTGATTCACTACATGGTGTTAGCCAAACATTTTCCTTTGTGTCAATTTTCTAATAGGCTGGTGTATGAATTAGGGGGAAATAAGAGTTGGTTTCTAGGATTGTGATAGATTATATCCTATTTTTGTCAGTAGATCAATAATAGAGTCAAGTGCTTCCCTATAAGTCAAGTTATAAGCGCCAAGCTATACAATAGTTAGTCTTCAATTTGTTTACAAAATTTATTTATTATTATATATTTTTATGTCCTTCTCACATATATCTCTATTGGAATCCACTACTGCCTATGCTTTCCATGCCTAGCTTGTTGCTTGCATGACAGTCAAGCTCTCTTCTCTCTTTTCTTCTCTCTTTCACATCAGCAAAAATATTGATTAGATTGGCTATAAGCCAATTGTTGTACTTGCTCTAAGTAAACCAACTACTATATGAATTGGCTAATAATAGTGGACATCCGTACAGCCAGCGGAAGGATGTACCCATATATATAGAATAAGAGTAAAATGCACCAGAGGTCCATTAACTTTTGAGAAGGTGTCATCTAGGTCCATCAATTTTTAAATTGCATTTTTAGATCCATAAACTTTCCACCCGAGGTCCATACCCATTCGTTTATGTTTGTATTTTGCAGAAACCTCCCTTTGTTTCTCTGTGATTTAGCCTACAAATCATAGCAGCGAAAAAAAAACAAGGCAACACATCTACTAATCACTGCTATTTTTCATTGCATTGAAACACACATATCAGGAATTGGTGAAAATACCTCAGTTCTTCCATGGCTGACCCGAAGCGGGTCAGAGGCAGGGGCGTAGGTCAAGGCCACCAGCAACTGAGCGGCGTCCCAACTACCACACCAGCTAGCTGGGGAGGTGGGGCTGGGCGGTGGGCGAGCCCCAGCCACGCCGTCGAGGGCGCACGCCGGGGGAGCAATCGTGGCGGAGGCAACCCGCGCGGCGCCCCTAACGCTGCCAGCGCGAGACAGAGGGCAAGGGGGCGGGGAGAGGGGGAGGGCGATAGGGTGAGGGAGCGCCGCCGCCCAAAGCCGCGCAGCCATCGGGAACCCTAAGCCGCACCCGACGCGTTTTTGCAAGTGAAGGCCAGTTCGAGCGAGTTCCGAGTAGGAAAACCTTTGAGGGGCATTACTATCTTTCGGTCCACCTGTCTTTTCTTTTTTTTTGCCATTTAAGCCAACCATTACCAATGGTGTTAAAAAGTAGGGGTAGACGGCGCATTCGTTTGAAAATAACGAGGGTAAAATCGCAAAGTTAAAAAAGAGGGGTAAAATCACCATTGAGGTTTGGAATAGGGATAGAAACACTAAAATCCCAATAAAGAATATCTTACACGTGGAGTGAAGATGATAATAGTTGCTAAACAAACTTGTAATGTTGTGCTTTGGTTTAATCTTTTGAGATAATAATACTCCATTACCATCGGATTCAAGGTACGAGTGTCGGGATGAAAACTGAAGGTGAGGGAACACAATCACACCCCCTGTTCGGCTAAGCTTATCAGCACGGCTTATCAGCCGTGGAACAGTGTTTTTCTCTCACAGCAAATCAGCCACAGCCGGCTTATAAGTCAAAAAACAGCTTGCCGAACAGGGCCACACATTTCATCAGTCTGTCAAAGTCAGCTCGCAGATTTGCCGCACTGCATACATCAATGAATGAATGGCCAATCAAAATCATCCCAAGCATGGATTCAGTGGCTCCATTAGCAATGGCAAGCACATTCAACATGTCCAGCGGTAGCTCGTTCACTCCTGTCAACGTTCGGTTTTCAATAATGTACAGCTACTAGTAGTGGTACAAAGGGGTCTGAATCGCCAAGAGATCAGGCTTACCAACACACTGAACGAAGAATGATGGATACACACATCAGCAATGAACTACCTCTAGGTCCACTTCAAAGATGGGAGAACCTGGGTCATTAGCTCCGCTCCTGTGTGCGCCCGCCTCTGCTCAACGCGCACTGATGGAGCAGAGCTCAGGATTGCATATGGACTCAGACTTGGTCACACCCACCGCAGTTGCCCTTGGTGTTCCAAGCTATGGCGGATGTCGCCGTCGACAGCAATGACATGCTTCCTCAGCGCTGTAGCAGTCGGTTTCGTGTTATATTTCACCTGGAACCTTCCGACTGGGCCTGTGTTGTTGTTGACTGAGCCTTCTGGGATAATTTCATCCAAGAACTCATCAGCCACGTCGCCGTCTTCATCGATCCTAAGCCTCCTTGTATACCACCTAAAACCCTGGTTGAAAAAACACATGAACCAGATCATAATTATAATGGATGTTTTGAAATACTGGGTAAAAAGGGTTGCAAGCAGTAAAATTTAAGACAGCTGACAACACTGAATGAATTACTCGTTTTCCTCAAATACAAATTACATACTGAAAAGCACAAACATCCAAAAGCCTTGTGTTTGGTAAGACCATTTTAGCTTGATGCAATCTATGCACATGACTGGAAATAAAGGCACACCATTACATAAAGAAATACAACAGCAGGGGGAAAAACCTACTATGATAGTGACACACTTTAAAAAAAGAAGACGTGTAACACAAAATTTGTTAGGTAAACAGATACACAGATGTTCTTCGACATAACAAGAAAATGTGTTACATCGACTCCTTTTATACAAGATATCCCCTTCTTTAAGTGCCAAAAATATTCACAGAACACGTAATATACACCCAAAAAGATGAACTAATATAATTAAAGTCTGGTATCGAATATCAAGTTTACAAGTTTCATGTCCTACAACAGGAATTACAAGATCTACTTGAATTATAGATGTGTGTGTAATAGGTAGAGATGCCCACTTGCTAGTTTTATGTCCTACAATAATAGAACAGTGCTTTGAAACAGGTTGACAATATAGAAATATTAGTTGATGTAGCATTATTTTTCAAAATGTATTATGGAAATTCATTGTGGAATCCACAGGAGGAGATAGTCATACAGGTTGAAAATTGCTATGCTATGAAGAACTTGTTGCCAAACAGGCAGCAAAAGACAGTGTCTCATAATGCCAAATCAAAAGGTTTGGTTCCACCGAACACCTCTCATTTTTGTAACCAAGCAGGAATTCATAGATAACTCATGCCCGAAAATTGGTATACACAACTACAAGCTTTAAAGGGTTGTTTAAAACGAATTTACAAATCATAATGTTAAACCTCTTCCACCTCATTGTGGAAGAGGCCAATGTCTGGATCACTTCTGGCTTCCTAACCTCTCGTCGCTGGTCGCCACACGCGCCAACTAACGCTACGCGCGTTCGCCCTTTCTGCTCTACGTCGCACCATTGTTCCTTTAGTTAGTACGTCTGCGTAAGTTCCACCGTTTGGCGGTGATCTGTGTTCGTGTTTACCCACACGCTCGGTGGCACCTCGCCATCTAGTGCTGTTGGGCGTGTACTCAATTTAACTCCTTCTTAATGAAACACGTGCTAAGCACGTTCCCGAAAAAAATAATGTTAAACCTCAGACAATTAACCAACTATGAAATATCTCAACAATCTTTTGTAAACCTCTACAAGTTAGCAATACACATAGATCAGCCAATGAATCATTGATAGCAACAAAAGCACGAGAACTCCATCAAACGAAAATAATGTAGATAACCATAATTGATGTAACCAAATCAAAAGAACTTGCAGACAAAAGAACACTAAAAGCAACCAATTCAGATAAAGGACCAAGACATGGTGACTACTTGATTAGACCGAGATGATCTAAAAGAACCCAAGAGCTATAGCTAAAGTCTAGACATGCCTAGTAGCAAAGGTAACTAGATCACATCAGATATCAAAAAAACAAAGCAGATAAACTAGTAACATGGTTCATTACTTTAATTAGATACCGTCATTGCTTGGTATTATCAGTTTTGAGATAACCAGAATCCAACAATGAGGCAAGCGGATGAAACAAGATAAATTATTGAGTGCAGACTGTTTGAAGATATACTTTATCAATCAAATGGATTTTTAGGACAAAGACACAATCACACAACCTTAGGCCCTCCTATGTTTTGAACTACTGATATTTAGCATCCATGTAATTTAAAGTAAGACATGGCATGCATACCTTCTCATGCAACAACCCACAGATATAGCACTACAGTAGCACATGTAACCTTAGAGTGAAAGAAACTTGGGCTCAAATTATTACACCAACTCTTAATGCACTACAGAACACTAGCTGAAGACCATAAGGTCTAACAAAGGTGATCCACATTGGTTATTGCTTGAATTAGGCCGTTCCTACTTAAATTTATCTATGGCCATTTTCCTTGACTATCTTTCTCTTATCTAATCGACAACAAATGATACAAACGAAGTTCAGCAGCGCGAGTTTGCAGCTCTGAGGCCCTGACACTAAAATGAAGTGTACAGTTGTTTTCTAAACTGCATGAAAATAAGCTGTCATAAAATGCACCATTGTGTTCAACTACTTCTCTTGGACATACAATGATTGTCACATAACTAACATGGAAGTAACCCAATTTGATGCTGAGCTAAGGGCTAACTCCTTATCTTCAGTTTTCAGTCCAGAATTCAGATTCACAAAAGGAAAATCATCCATGAAGGACGAGAAGCTAATAGTGCTACCCACTACCCACACTTGTTACATTATACACATTTGCACTGAATTGGGCAGTGGGGACTAGTAATTTTCGCATAAGCGAGTCCCATAAGCCATGCCACAAAACCAGTTTAACACGGAACCATCTACAAGTAGTTAATGTGATTATCTAAGAGAAATCTTCAAGCCCAGCAATCAACAATTCAGAACGGCTCGAACTCCCACCGGAATTCAGGGAGCCATCCCAGCAAGTCGTCCAGACCTCGGAGCTACCAGATACTAGCGCAACAGCACACCACAAGCACCATAGAAAGAAGAAAAAGAAAGGGGCCCTTTCCATGAAACCAGATCCCGTTGACTCCGGAGCACAAGTACAACCGACGCCATCATCGCAGAGGGGGAAGGAATCTCCCGGGGGTACCTGCACGCCGCCGTCCCCCTGCGGGCAGGGCACCAGCACGGGCCCGGGCCCCTGCCGCTCGACGGGGACGGGAACCTGGACGCTGAACCCCCGCCTCGCCCCGTGCGCCGCCGCGGCCGCAGCAGCCCTGTCATGCGGGAGTTCCGCGGCGGCGGCTGCGGAGGACGGGGAATCCGGGTGGTCCGCGTCGTCCCGCGAGATGCCGAAGAGGCTGCCGATCTTGCGTAAGAAGCCCATCGGCGGCGAGGCCCCCAGTCGATCCGACGGCGGCGCGGTGGGAATGCCAATGGCCCGCCGACGCGATGTGATTATGTGAAGAGTTGGGCAGTGTTGGGGGTTTCGTCGTTTTCGTAGTCTTGAGTCTTATATATAATCCAAAAAATAAATGTATAATAATCAGGTTTAACTAGATTTATAGAAAAAATTAGCATTTGTACCATAGTTGTGAATTCCATTCCGGTACCGGCCGGAATGGCCAGAATGTCTCGTACCGGTCCCTAAACCGGTATAGAAGAGCTTCAATCCCGTACCGGGTCAAATACCGGTTAATACCGATCAATGTCGATCAATACCGGCCAATACCGGTCAAATACCGGTCAATACCGGCCGTGACTGCATGTATTATATTTTTGTATGAACTTTGGAGTTTAAAATTTGAAATAAGGTCATATGAACTTGTTGAATGACATCTTAGTTTGGTAAAAATATTAATTACGCCATAAGTTAAGTCAAAATATATTTATATGTATATTTATTTATAAGTTTATTCATATATTATTATTATTATTATTATTATTATTATTATTATTATTATTATTATTATTATTATTATTATTATTATTATTATTATTAAGTCTGGAATGGTACACCGGTATGGGGCGGTACCGGAATGTTCTATTTTAATAGCCAAAACGGAATGGGCTCCGGAATAGAATTTACAAGTTAGATTTGTACCTCTAAAAAAGATCAATACAAAACAATATGATGTGATTAATCTAATGATGATTATTTGATATTATAAATTTTAGTATTTTCATATAGATTTGATCAAATTTAAGTTTGTTTAACTTATTCAAGAGCGAGACACTATTTATGTTGGGATGGAAGAAGTAGCTTTTGCGGTAGTAGTGGTGGCGAAAGAAGGGAGCAAAAGTGAAAAGTGTAAAATACATCTTTTTTTTATTTCTTATTTTATTTATTTTTGCACTTTTTCTAAGATGTTTGATTTTTGTTGTTGCAGGCAACATGTAATTTCATCATTGTTAATTTTTATTATTTTTTGTGAGTTGTTCTTTTGATTTGTACTAGTTGTCTCTTTATGAGTTGTTGCCGGAAACTTTCTAAAAATTTAGACACCTGAAATATAATAACTCTCTTGTTTTTATCCTTACTTTTTTTTTCTTCATCAAGTTATGATGTTTGTTTGGTTTATTTTTAGATGTATGTAAAAAAAGCAGCATATGAATTATGATGAGAGAGGATATTCTAGTTTGGTTAGGGGATTGTTGAGAACTTTTAGATTGAGACAATGATGCATGAATCATGAATGAGCAAATTACGAAGAGGGATGGTGATTACTAATTATTTAAGGGAATGAACGAGACATGCAAGTGCATGGACCGCATGATGACTGTTCATGGGAGATTAGTGGTTTGAGTGGTGGTGGTGGGGCAAGATGAGTAATGGTGGGTTAAAGGTTGGATTATTATTTTATTTTTATCTTTTTTAGACTATTGTGAGCTTTTGATTGAAAATTAATGACATGGGACAAACATAATTGGATGGCTGTTGTCCATAATTCTGTATGGTTTGATTAAGCCATCTTTGAATACATAACCTAGGACACATATGTAGTGGCCTGGGGTTCCTCTTACCTTGATTTAAAACTATATTTTGTGCAACCCGAAGTTATCTATGTGAGAAACTCATGAGAATATCCAATTTCTCACATAGATATAGTAATTGTAAATTAATACATTGAGTGTCTATCTTTAACTCAAGTTCTCTCGTCTGGGGTGCAACCAATACAATTCTCAATAATCCTAAATTGAAACCCAAATATCTTATCACATTAAAGGCTAGTTTAATAGGGCTCGGTCTCTAGCTCCTCTTGTAGTACAGTTTCTCTTTATCTGGAGGTCGTTTTGAAAAAAAAAATATTTGGCAAAAACGGCTTTAATAACAGTTTTTTTATTTATTTATGTCAAATTCGTGAGGACGAGTAGAGAGAAACCATATTCACGTAGTATAGAATTTAAAATAGATCTGACAACTCTATGCTTCTTCATAGGTTAGATGACTGTGTGGCAAAGCTTCGGACGGAGGCTGGAGTCGCTCCAGAAACCGTGCCAAATGAGTTATGAGTCAGCAACCCTACAATACGAAAAATTATTACCAATTAGAGCTTTAGTTTGTAGATAAATAAAAATCAGAATAATTGAGAAAGAGAAAAACGAACCATGAAGCATCTAATTAATTCGTACCTTGAACATATCCTTTATGCTTGATGGGCGATGGGCCGATGGTGCTGCGCGGTTTGCCTATGTCCCGGGAAACGATCCACGATTTCCTCGAAGGAAAATCCATAGATTATAACATAATGTGGTAATCTCAGAAAGACCAAGTTATCATATTATCTTTATTCAGCCGATATCACAGTCATACATTGCGGAAGTACAAGTTACGAGTCATTACATCACTGGTTAATACCCCTAATTACATCGTGGATCTAATGGAAACGCACACAGATCTTCATCAGAGGTGCCATAGCGCATCAGCGGGTGAAGGCTCCTCCTTCACGGACAATCATCAGAGTTGGCGTAGAATGTCAGCGGGCGTAGACTTGATCTTCCCAACCAAACTTGAGTGTAGGAACGAGACCATCTAATCCTAATCCATCAAGTCTTGATTTTATGTCGTCGCAGATGACATCCAATCCTGCTGAGCAATTATCAGTACGATTTGTACCGGCCACTGGCTCCCATCCTATGCTTTGCGTATATTTTGTGGTAAGTGGAATGCAAGGGTAGAGCAAAAGGCCTATATATGGCTATAGGTTTCCTATGCAAGTTTATCAATATTTTATAATAATAATAGTTCATCAAGTTTTAATCCATCTCATCCACACATCTCCCATCCCATCACACACATCTCACCACACTCTCACACTCTCTAGGCGACAAGGACCACTCCCGCTCGTACCTTGCCTCAACGGCCAAAGCCGGAAACCAACACCAAACCCGGGAAAGGTAGAAAGGACTCCTCTCACTAGTCAAGTGAAGCCAAAACTCAGGAAAGGTCCATAGTCGAAAAGATGGCATATGTATCGATTGATCAACCAGAAACTCTACAGATGTTTACACTACCCACAAGATCACCATCATCGACGATCCGACTCGTCTAGGCTAATTCCGGGCTGCCTTTCAACTAGGTACGATGCCACCTTACCACTCAAAACTGGGACCACACCGGAGTACCACCGGTGTGCTGAGACTGTGAGATGTAGTACCGGGCCCTCAAAGGTCACTACGCTATCTTAGGAGGGTGTGGGTCCTCATGCCCGTACCCCCCTACACTATCTACCAACAACCTAGTAGAAGTGGCACCGCCCTAGCAGGTCATACATCCGTCTTTTTCCCACAAAAGCGAGTGGGGTGTAGGTTCTTAAGACCGGGTTCTCAAGGCATACCAGTCCTTAGGGTGATCGAACAGGACGTCTTCACGAGGGGTGAACCGATGCCCCGCTCGACGGGACATCCGGTGCCCCATGCTCAAACAGCACCTCCATCCCAGGGCTTCATCCCACAAAGACACTCCACCCCGGAATCTCTCCCTGTCACATGCACCCGCCACAGGTACCTCTCGTGGGGAAATTCCTAGGTAGCATCCCTAGCAAGACTCGTCCTAAGACTCGTCGTATGTCCTGCTCGATAGACTCAACCCTCACCACACACCCAAGACGCACGCCAAGATCTCCCCAAGTTCATTACCAAGTTATTACCATGTTCTCGGCACCACGTGCCTTATCCACTCACAAACAATCATCCACCATGCATCACATCACAGATATAATGCGTAGTAGAAACAGTAGTAAGTAGTAAGCGAGCGTCTAGACTAACAGCGGGTGTGCAGAGGAATAGGTTGCGACAAGGTAAAAGACTTACAAGCATTTTACCATGCACCCTATCTTAGTTTATTTGCATAAAAGTAAAGGACTAGCATCTACATTGTAGCATGCCTAATAGGATTCTACAAGGTTGGGTGGGACGTGGCACCTGTTGAATGTCATTTCGAGATCCTCAATGCACTTGCAGTCGTTCTCCTTCAGGGTCCTTCTTCCATCTGCATGTCCTTCCTCCATCAAGTTTCGGATCGTTCAATGCTAACCTCGATGCAACTACCTCAATACAACGACAAACAAAAGAGCAATCAAACCACTAAACCTAGAAAGACTGCAAAATGAAGCAATGGCACATAGAAGAACAACTACACCGGAAGAACACAAAAAGGGAGAACGACTTAGCCCTCTCGGCGAATGTTCGATCCCTGGGCCAAAAGAATAGGAGTGGTTGTTTGCTAAGCACAAACTTAAGCCTTAGCCTAGCCAGTACTTCCCGGGTCGATCATGTCGACCTGTATGGCTTAAATAGAAATGGCATAGGCTCTAGCTTATCCTAAGCAAACACCATGGCTCGCGGCCTTTGATTCGAGCGTCATGAAGAATGACGAGAACCGAAAAGACTACAAGCAAGAGAAGTTCCGTTCTCTCTCAATCCGTACACCATTATAATTGACGAGAACCAGGAGAGGGTGAAACGGGAAGATAAGAGAAGAGAGGTGGTCTTCTTCTTTCAATTCACATGCCATGGCAAGAGGCGGGGTATCGAAAGAAGCGACACACATGAGAACACGAGTGCCCAAACTACTTGTAGGGTACCATGACCTAGGTGCACTAAATGCACTAAGACATCCCTGGGGTTCTTAGCAGTGCGGTTGTCACAGCAAGAACCAAGAAATGCTACAGTCTAGAAGGTACAAGCATATAAGGGCTTAGGCACGATATAACTATCGGTACCAATAGCATAGGGGTACCCACGTTCGACGATAATAAAAACTAAAACGACTAAGCCACGAAAAAGCACCACCCATTTCAAAATGCACGACAGGTCCGCCCCGTACGAGACCGGCTCGACGGGATGCCTCGACCGCGTCCCATTTCCGACTCGTACGAGGCCCCCTCGACGGGACGCCTCGACCGCGTCCCATTTCCGACTCGTACGAGGCCCCCTCGACGGGATGCCTCGACCGCGTCCCGCACGACAAGGCACCTTGACTGAACTCCGACCCGCGTGAGCCCGGGTCGGGGCGCTCGACCCCCTCTCTTTACCTACCTCCGGACAAAAACCTTAGCATTTAATGCAATTACCTACTACCACCTACCGGCATGGCTGCACGCGTGGTCGACGTGGGAACAATACCAGTGTCAGTCCTCACTGTTTAACCGCCCATCCCGTGATGGGAGGTGAAAAACGTCACTGTACCCACCTTACCTCACACTGTACATCACTAGTTACCCTCGAGGGAAGATACGACAAAGTCCGTACGCCACGATTCCAGGGATTCGGACTTATCCGATCGGCCTCGACCCGGCCTCGACCCAGCCTCGACCCCCAACATAGCGTAACAGAGAAGGAAGGACGGTATGGCACGACGCTCCGTGTCATTTCGACGCCTCGTCCTCTACGACATCACGTCCCAAAGGATGGCCTCCCATTTCTAAGGCACGTCGCTACAGTCACCTCAACAGAGATCGACAAAACATCATCTCAAGGCTCCCGTCGTCCTGGCCTCTTCTCGTCCTATAAAAGGGTAGGCCAGGGCTCTGGAGAAGACAACGGACGACCAGTCATACACAAGATAGCGATCAACATCTCAAGCAATCATCTTGTACTCTTTCTTTTTCCCCTTTGAGACTTGGGCTCGACGCCCTCTCTCGCAAGCTTGTAACCCCTACACAAGCACCTCGGTGCAAGGAAATACAAACCTCTCCTCCCCCGCTGCACGTAGGGCCTTCTTTTGCCCGAACCAGGATAAACCCCCGTGTGTTCTCCTTGCATCACCATCCAGGAAAGGGACACGCAGCATTTTACTCGTTGGTTTAGGACCCCCTCGGGTCCGAACACCGACAATAACCTAACGACGGGGAAAGACATGAGATTCACCTTCCTTTGATCCACTCACCATAGCAATGACGAGAATCGAAGAAATGGAATCAAGAGAGCAACAAACACCAAACAAGCGAAGGGCTCAATCCACATCTTACTGGATCGACGGGGATTAAGAACGAAAAGGGGGGAGAAGAATGGAATCTGCACTCCTTCGACCAACTCGTCATGGAACAGACAAAGGTTGGAAGAAAGGGAACACGATCCGATAATCCAAACCCACTCAAGGGCAGCACGACCTATGCGCTACTTGATCAGCACTCTGCAATTCCTAGGGTTCATAGCGATGCGGTTGTCACCACTAGATCCGAAGGAACGCTATGGTCAAAGTGGTACAAGCATACGAGGCGGCTAGGATAAACCAACAAACAAAACAGGTAAAGCCCGATGGTCATGGCGAGGCAACTCGTGGCCATGAGCTTCACCTACGAGTTGGCATCCGATGGTTCCACGAAGGTCATCCCCTAATTTGTATCCCACGAGACTAGATCACATAGGCCTCGAATTGTACGGGTAAGATCCGCGTCGATAACGACATCGAGTCCACGGTGACCGCATCCTAGGGACGTAGATAGGAGCTAACGATCACAGCTCCTCGGAGGCAACTAAACACGAGGGAACAAGCTACGCTTGGCGTTACGGTCACGGCGGGACAAACCCACGACCGAAACGGTCAAGTGAACAACAATCCCTGACCGGCTCGAAGGCACGGTCCACAAGCGAATGACACAACACACAATAGCACACAAGACCCACAACACGACCACATGACAACACAACGACACGACGCGGAGTAGCACATTTCCATAGCAACACAAGAGGTGGATAGATAGATAGATGACACGAAGGCACGACACAGGCATTTATAGATAGCATGTAGATGATCATGAACAAGTGCGGATAATTGATATTGATAGGTCATCATGTACCAAGTATGAATGATGATTTACAGATTCATGAACAAGTAAAAGAAATGAAAAGCAAAGCTTTGTCGACACCAAGGACGGTGTCAACTAGGTGCAAAGGGTCGACCTTGGAGCGGAGGAAGGTGCAGGGCTGCTGCAGCTTGTCTGGGCAGGCCTTGGCCAGCTATGGCCGGGGCTGGCTGGTGGTGGTCGCGAACGTCCGGGAGGCGGTCGCTGCTGCTGGACGCGGCTTCGGCTGCAAGGGAGAGGTCTAGTGAGGTGACATCGACATCTAACTCCCAAGGATGGCATCGCAGGGCCATTGGCTCTCTCGCGATGGTGGAGCAGCGACGCAAGGGCCGGTTTCAGGCAAGGATAACGACAAGATGAAAGAAAAGACGGTGCTTTAGGCCATGATGGCTCACCGGATGTGGCAGTTGCTGCTGCCGGGGAGGAATGAGGACAAGCAGGGCGCTGCTGGAGTGGCGCTGCTCCCGTTTGTAGCCGTGCTCCACTGCTCGGAATGGATGAGGAAGGCAGGGCACAGCCAAGTGGGCGACGTCGCAATGTTGAGTCGCGTTCTCGGGGTCACAGCATGGTGACGAGGTTGCCAAGCTGCTGCCAGTGTCGCGGTCTGGCGCGGTGTGGTGCTGGTGGAGTCAGAGCGTAGTGTCGCGACTCCGAGGACGGCTGGACAGGGAGGACGGCGCGCGCGGGCGATGATGTCACGGCCTCAGCACGGGGACAGGGCCTGTCATCAGCGCGCCTTGACAAAGAGGAACCCGTGGCCATGGTGGTTCGTGGCGAGGCTTGGCTCGTGCCGCGACACGGTGTGGAGGAAACCGACGGTAGGCTTGTGGCGGAGACGTGATGTCGTGGCACGATATCATGGAGGAGGCCGCGGTGACGCTGGCAAGATGGAACGCGCGCTTCCGGTGGCTCGGCGAGGAGGACGGGGTCGCTGAGAGGAAGCACGACGGCGAGGAGCTTGAGGTGGCGGTCATGCCACGGCGACGACGCGGCACATCAGGGCGAGCTGGTGCAGTGGGGCTGCGCGGGGACGGAGAGGTTGCGCTCGGCCTGCCGCTCAGCGAGCGGAGCAGGGGCGCAGCTTGGTCATGACATCGTCGGGGTGGAGCAGAAGCGGGCTCCCGGTGGCTCGACGGAGGGGGACGGCGCGAGGCTGCAGCAGGAGCCCATGGTGGTGGCGCGACCGGCTAGGTACGACAGCAGGACGGCATGGCGGGCTGGAGAAGGGTAGTGGCGGCGCGTCGAGGGAGAAACAGAGGGCGGCTATTGCGGGCTTAAATAGCGGCACCGGCTAGGGTTCGGAGGCCGTCCCGGCATCCGTGCCGTTGATGTGACGGTCGGGACACGCGTCGATGGATGCGGGGCGGAGGGTATGGACGCCGAGGCCAGAGGGGCATGGGGAAGCGGTGGCGACGGCTCTGGGAGCGGCTCGGGACGCCTAGGGTTTCCAGGCAGGGCGCGGCGGCTGCTGGGCCTGTGGTCGCGACTTGGGTCAACGGCTCGCGCACAGGCCTGCGGGGGCCGACGAATGGGCCAGAGGGAGAGGTGCTAGCACTGGGCTGCGTGCTGGGCCTGCTACTTCCGCATGCACGAGCAGGCCAGGCGAGGCGGCTAGCGAGATGGACCGCGGAGCTAGCCTCGCAGTTGGGCTGGCGCTGGCTGCGTGAGCTGGGCCAGGCAAGAAGGGAAAGCAGTGAGTTGGGCTGAGGGAGGTGCTGGGCCGCGGGAAGGGAAGAAAGAAGAGAAAGGTGGGCTGGCTTGGAAAATAAAAGGGAAAGGAGATTTTCCTTCTATCAATTTAGGAATTTAGGGATGGAAATTTTATGGAGAATTTGAGGGGAAACAAAAAGGGAATCTCAAAGGAAGTTTGGGAGGAATTCGATTGGGATTGAGATGTAATTCGAAAAGAGATGGGAGAAGAATTAAAAGGAGGTTTGAGAGGAACTCAAGGGGGAGTATTAGAGAAGGGATTTTCTATTTGTGATTTATGGAATTTGGAGAGATCAAGGAGATTGCAAAGCAATTTCAAAAGAGATCAAAAGGAACTTTGCTACGGACTTGTGCTCTCCAAACACGAACAAGACCCAATAAAGAACAATCTCAAAAGCACGAGCACTCTCCTACAAACAAATCTAAATGAATGCAATGACTTGTTAGTGAGTTAGACCCGGGTTAGGCCTAGGAACTACATGCTTCACACAATTACAGGGATTTTTTTTAAAAAAAGCTCGTATTTTTGGCTGCTCAAAAACCCGGGATGTTACACCCTAGGATGAGCAGAAGGGGCCAAGAGGATCGGAGGGCGAATTTGCTTGAGTTGATCGGGTGTGGCGTCGTGACGAAGCAAACCACGACAGCAGTGATCGTAGCTGTGGCTAGCCGTCCTCCGGGCAACGGCGATCGGCGATTTAATTTGTGGCCCGATGTGGGTTTCACAAGATAAAAAGGATGTGAAACATTGAAACCTCAGCTAACCTCTCCAAGAATCGAGAACAAGAATAATCAAGGACAAATAATGTAAAGGCACACACAAAAGACTCGACGCCAAGTTATGTTACGTACAATGACTTTCACCAAACAAGTTGGTGCAAGTGGTGAGTGGTGACAAGCACCATATGCATGCATCTACTGTATATATCTTGCAACAATGCAAATCATCACTTATACATCCCTCTCCTTGACACTCTAAGTATATAAATATCCACATACATCAGAAACTTTTTAAGACTTTTGGTTCTACTCCAATCCACCACAATTTACATGGGCTGAAAGAGATTAGGCAAAAAATTAACTATTTTTCACCTCGAATCCTTCCTATCGACACATATGGATTGGAGTGAATTAGAGTGCAGACAAACTAGTCCTTGCTAGACATCAGCTAACCACGAATATTTATTCAGTGATAATGATACAGGCCGATCACACTCTATATATGTAGGAGTATATATATCGTAAGTGAAGTTCGTAGTGGTGTGAAAGAGAGATACCACTTTGATGGATAATCACATAGTATATTTAATGGAAGTGATGATCATAGAGTTTATATGGAATGGAACTATATTAGAGTAATCAATTGGTGATGGGGATGAGCCTATCGTAGGCCTTGTGATCGGTGTCCTTGGGCAGGGTGACGTTGAGCACTACTGCTTGGTGGTCCAATACGTCCATGCCATCTTGTCTATTTATAGACGAGCGAAGGCAAAGGAATACTTCTTGGTTGGTGATGACTTGGTGTATATGCCATCGGCATACGACATGTATATATGCATGTATATGATCTTCTAGGAGCTTGTATACCTCTTGTGTGATGACGATGAGAGATTCTCACGAAGCTTAAGTTTTCGAGTGACTTGAAAACTTAAATTTGATTTTAGCAAGTTTTAAGATTTTCTTTTAAATTAACCAACTTGTCGTAGAACAAACAAAAAAATAGCCTAAAAATATATAATGTAATTAATCTAATACTTTGTCCATCCTAAATTATAAGACGTTTTGCCATTTCTAGATTCATAGTTTCTACTATGTATCTAGATATGATATATATCCAGGTGCATAGCAAAAACTATGAATCTAGAAAAGCCAAAACGTCTTATAATTGAACGGAGGAAGTAATAATTATTTGATATTATAGATTTTAGTATTTATTCATATAGATTTGGCCGAATTTAAGTTTGTTGAACTTCTCTCAGTACGAGATGTGTGCTTATTTTGGGAGGAAGAAATAGTTTTTAGTGTGTAGCAGTAGTGGTGTTGAAAGGAGGAGCACAAGTGGAAATGGCAAAATACATCTTTTTCCAAATTCTTATTTTATTTATTTTTACACTTTTCTATATCAAGTGTCTGATTTTTGTTGTTGTTGTTGAGATAACGTGTAATTTCATCACTATTTGGCTATAGAAAAAAAAATTATTTATTGTTTCGTGTGAGTTGTTCTTTTTAATTTGTACTAGTTGTCTTTTTGAGAATTATTGCCTGAAACTTTCCAGCAATTTAGGCATATGAAATATAAGAGCATCTGCAAGAGTTTCTAAAACCCACTCGCAATCTAGATTTTTTAGCAAGGTTGAAAAAATTTGCTCTCCAAGAACTCCCTATCTCAACTCCCAATCTCTCGGCATTGGGGAAATCAATCCAATCGTGTGGAAATATACGTGCGCGTATCGATGTGCCAATCTGAAGGTGGAAGGATATAGGAAGAATAAAAAGTAAGATAGGATTCCTAATACATACTAACATATAATAGAGAAAGAAAGCGTAAAAGTGGTTGGGGTGATTTAGAAATAGTTCAGGATTCCTAACGTAAAATTGTCTTCTATGTTTTAGGAGCTAGGGGTAGAAACCGTTGGAGGAAGCCAATAAATATACTCCTAACTTTTTTAGCCACTTATAAAACTCATTGGTTTACCAACTAAATTTTTTGGAACTATTGGAGATGCTCTAACAACTCTCTTATTTTTCTTTCTTCATCAAGTTATGATGTTTGTTTGGTTTACTTTTAGATGTATGTAAAAAAGAGAGCCATATGAATTATGATGAGAGAGGATATTCTAGTTTGGGTAGGGCGTGGTCGAGAACTTTGAGATCGAGACGATGATGCATGAATGAGCAAATTATGAAGAAGGGATGCTGATTATTACTTAACGGAATGAACGAGACATGCAAGTGTTGGACATCATGATCACTCTTCATGGGAGATTAGTGGTTTGACTAGTGGGGCAAGATAAGGGTTTGTTTGGTTCCACCCACTAAAGTTTAGTGGCCCCTAAAATTTAGTGACCCTTCTAAAGTTTAGTGACTCCTTGTTTGGTTCCACCTACTAAAACAACTATCCCATGTACACACTTTTAGCTACCCCTTGGTGACTAAAAGCCACTAAACTTTAATAACTAAAAGTGACTAAAGTTAAACTTTAGGATGGGTGAACCAAACAGGCGCTAAGTAATGGTGGGTTAAAGGTTGGATTATTATTTTAATTTTATCTTTTCTTTCACGATCACGAGCTTTTTGATTGAAAATTAATGGCCATGAGACAAACACAAATTGGATGGATATTGTCCATAATTTGTGTGGTTTGATTAAGCCATCTTTGAATACATAACCTAGGACACATAGGTAGTGGATGGGGTTCCTCTTGCCCAGGATTTAAAGCTATTTTGTGTAACTCCAAGTTATCTATGTGGGAAACTCATGAGAATATCCAAGTTCTCCATGTAGATATAATTGTAAATCAATACATCGAATTGTCATCTTCAACTCTAAGTTCTATCATCTGTGGTGCAAACCAATACAATTCTCAATAATCATAAATTCAAACCCAAATAGCATATCACATTAAAGGCCAGTTTAATAGGGCTATGTCTCTGACGCCTCTTGTAGAACAACTTCTCTTGAGCTGAAACTACGTTTAGCAAAAACGGCTCTAACGAAGTTTTGTTATAATTTGTGCCATATTCATGAGGACGAGCCAGAATAAGTCATATTTTCGTGGCTTCGCTATAATTTAAGACAGATTTGAGTCCTCTATGCTTATTCAAATGAGCCATTTCTTGGATGGCCGTTTGGCAACGTTTTGGATAGTCTCCCTCCAGGAATAAGAACAAGAATAATCAAGGATAAATAATGTAAAGGCACACACAAAAGACTCGACTTTATTCTCAAAGTTATGCTACGTACAATGACTTCCACCAAACAAGTTGGTGCAAGTGGTGACAAGCACTATATATGCGTGCATCTATATATCTTGCAACAATGCAAATCATCACTTATTCATCCCTCTTCTTGACACTCTAAGTATATATATATCCACATACATCTAGATGCTTTTAAGACTTGTCTGGTTCTACTTCAATCCACCACAATTTACATGGGTCGTAAGAGATTAGGTGAAAAATTAGTTATTTTTTCACCTCGGTTTTCCTCTTGGTCAACCCATATGGATTGGAGTAAATTAGAGTGCAGACAAATAAGTCCTTGCTAGACATCAGCTAATTAGCCACGAATATTTATTCAGTGATAATGATACATGCCGATCACACTCTATATATGTAGGCGTACATATGATAGGTGAAGTTCGTAGTGGTGTGAAAGAGGGATACTACGGTGATGGATAATCATATAGTAGATTTAATGAAGTGATGATCATAGAGTATATGTGGAATGGAACTAGATTAGAGTAATTAATTGGTGATAGGGATGAGCCTGCCGTAGGCCTTGTGGTCGTTGTCCTTGGGCACGGTGATGGTGAGCACGCCGTCCTGGAGCGCCGCCTGCACGTTGTCGGTGTTGGCGTTTGGAGGCAGGCGCACGGTGCGGACGAACCGCTCGTTGCTCCGCTCCACGCGGTGCCAGCGGTCGCCCTTCTCCTCGGCGGCGCGCTGCCGCTGCCCGCTGATCTTGAGCACCTTCTCCTGTTCCACCTCCACCTTCACCTCGTCGCGGCGCAGCCCGGGGAGGTCCGCCATGAACACGTGCGCCGTCGGCGTCTCCTTCCAGTCCATGCTCGCCGTCGAGAAGGAACGCAGGCCCAGCGCCGGCGCCGCGAACGCCGCCAGCGTGATCGCGTCCACCAGCGGCTGCTCCATGATGTCGATGCTCACCGGCTCCGCTGCCGCGGCCTCCGTGCCGGCGCCAGCGCCGGCGCCGCTGCTGGTGCGCACGGCGCCGCCCTTCTGCTGCTGCCCCTGCTGCTGCCCTTGCTGCTGCTTGCGGCCCAGTATGCTGGTGATCATCGACATGATGATGCCTCGATCTTGATCAGTCGCTACTGTGTGCAGTGTCTAGTGTCTAGTGTGTGTTAGTCCTCACTTGGTGGTCCAGTGCATACTATCTTCTCTATTTATAGACGCGCAAAGGCAAGGAATATTTCTTGGTTGGTGATGACTCGGTGTATATGGCATTTGCATACGGCAGGAATATATGCATGTATATGATCTTCTAGGAGCTTGTATACCTCTTGTGTGATGACGATGAGAGATTCTCACAAAAGAGCCTCTCTCTCTCCCCCCGACCTTAAGTTTTTGAATGACTAAGATTTTTAGTGAGTTAAAAGGTTTTCCTTTAAATTAACCAGCTTGTTGAAAGAAGTCCAAAAGAATAGCCTAAACCACTGCATCGAAGGCTAATCCAACTTCTTCTTGCCGAGATCTGATGAGAACCAACAAATCTAACATAAGTACTCTTATAGGCCCTTTGCACACCTTATTTCAATATACACATCATCAGTCATCGTCACCACCTTGACCAACTTAAAATTAAATCTACAAAGAGGCGGCTCCTACTCCTCTGATCGTTGCTGCTGCTGCGGCCATGGCGGATAAAAAAGATGTTTTTTCATGAAAAGAAAAGATGATTGTGGTTAGGTCTAAGGTGTTTTTTAGAAAAGAAAAGGTGATTATTGTCCATTTGTACTACCGCAATATGCTTTATAGAGATGTTATTGAGCTCTTTTATAGTGGTTTCCAGATTAAAGGTGGTACTTTCAAGTAATTTCACTTCTAAATTATTCTGATCATCTGATGTAAGTAAAATATTTTGAAGTTTTATTTGCTTATTAAGGGTAATGGAGTAATTGTTGCTCTCCGTCGGGAACAACCCCTCCATGGTTCTCCGTTCTCCCACACCACCCTGGTATCAAAGTGTCGAGACACATGCCGCAGCCAGGTAGTGAGCCGCGAATCTCACTGCCAAACCTTCAAATGAGTGGGAGCTCACACGCGTGAACCACGCCACCACCTCTTCTTCCCCTTCGTCGTCCATCCAGTATCGAATGCACTCTTGCCACTACTTTCGGCACTACAGTCTCTTCCTTCCCCCAAACCTATCTTGGACTCCCTCTTTCCCCCTTCAAGATCTCTGTTGCTGACTGCCTCCCCCTAATTTCTTCCTGTGATAAGTATCTTTCAGGTTGGCGTGCTTCCCTCCTCAATAGGGCAGGGCGCCTTACTTTCTCTACCGCTGTCCTTAGCTCCATTCCGCTCCACTACATGTCTGCTATGTGCATTCCAAAAACTGTCATCCAAGCTATTGATCGCCGCCGGCGCGCTTTCTTCTGGACGGGTGATGATGTTTGCCATGGTTCTAAGTGCTTAGTCGCGTGGGATAATGTTCGTGCAAGCAAAGATAATGGCGGGCTAGGAGTGAAAGACCTGGAGCTTCAAAACCGCTGCTTGCTCATGAAATTCATTGACAAACTCTTCTCTAATGAGTCTGCTACCTGGAAAGAATGGCTGCTCCCAGATGCTGCCTCTTTTGACACCCCTACTGCAGGGACTCATAGTTATCTTTGGAAAATTATTAATGATGAACTCAATACTTTCAGGTCCATTACCTATGTCAATGTCTACAATGGCTCTTCCACCTCTTTTTGGTTTGATCAGTGGCTCCCGGATGGTCCCTTGTGTTCCACCCATGCTGCTCTTTTCTCCCACACCACTAGGCCTAATATATCGGTGCAGTCTGTTTTCTAAAATGGGTTTGATTTGCAACTAAGACCAAGGCTCACTAACGCTGCTAGTGCACAGCTGGACAGCCTTCTTTCTTGTCTGCAGGAGTTCCACCTCAGAGAAGGCCCAGATAGAAGACTGCTCAAGTTAACCAACAAACCATACACTGCCCGCAGCGCCTATGCTGCCCTCGATAGCACGCATGACACTCCGGATATACATGGTCGGCACATCTGGGGCACCCGTGTCCCCAACAAAGTTAAGGTGTTTGCCTGGTTGTACTTCAAGGACAGGTTGAGCACAAGGATCAATCTCCACGCGAAGCATGTTGTTGATGATGACCAATGCCAACGGTGTGCTGCATCAGTAGAAGATCGACGTCATGTCTTCTTTGGCTGTTCGACCAGTTCGGAACTCTGGGAGAAAATTGGACTGAGCCATATTGCGACCATGACAGATGTGGAGGTCTGGAACGCCTACGTCCCCGCCGGCCTCGATGCTGCCTTGTGGCCTTTCATCTTGCTGACCATTCTCTGGAGATTATGGGATGACAGAAACGGCGAAATATTCCGAAATGAAACCTCTAGAAGTAGACTTGTAATTTCTCGTGTTTGTGATGATTTGGTTGTCTGGCGCAAGCGCCTTAAGCATGATCATGTAAACGGCCTGGACGGCTGGCGTACCTATCTGCTGTCTTGTATTGCTACTGTACGCTCCTATTAACTGGAGTGTTTTGCTTTGAATGAATTTGGTGGGGAAGCTCTCCCCCCCGTTTTGGTTCAAAAAAAAAAAGTATCGAATGCACCCAACCACCCCAACCCCATGACTAGGAACTCACACCCGTTAAACCTCATCACAACCCTCGCGTCGTCATCCATCCAGCATCCAGCCGATCGGACGAGCCTGTGGCTACGCTTCATGGTCCCCTTCGACACCGGAGCAATGCGCGCTCACCTTGCTCCTCCACGCCCTACATACTCTATCCCCACGCCAGAATAGGAGCCATGTAACACCAGAACTGAACGGCGCCGTCGTGGAACTCGACTCCTCCACCGCTTTCATCACTTCCTCCTTCAAGCTATGGTCCATCCCCGTGCCACCGGCCTCAAGTGGCGCCAAATCTCCGTGAAATCTCTGTGATGGCAGATCCCATCTCTGGGCAACGATGAACGAGCCGACGTGATGTTACGTGTACGTATCTCTTATGTTTCTTGTTTGATGCAGAGTGGCACATATATCTATTGTTATGTTCTCGACAGCATAATTTGTGTACTCACGTTTTTTTTCACACGAATTTCCCCTTGTTGAGTACTCATCGAAGGAAGCATGTGTAGTGTATATGGACATGTATCATCAACCATTCGACCCCAGGTGCAAATTTGATTTCCCAAGAAGATATGTGTGGGGTTGTCTGTACATCATACATGGGAATAATGAGGAGGGAATGGAGGATTCGTTGTTCGATTGCTACATGCACTGGTGCGATGGAATTTTCACAGGAGGCCACACAAGCGTGGGAAGCATGGTTGCCCTCACTCCCAAAGCGAATAGATTTCGTATCCTATCATATCAGGCCAAAGTCATATGCACATCTGCCTACTTCTTTTGATCTACGTTCTCTCATGTTCTACATACCTCCAACCAACTTTGGTTTTTGGGGCCTCTCTAGTGGGATTCTCAGAATACATGAATAACGTGGGATCCTCAAACAAAGAGACTAGCGTCCAAACGTTCGCGCCTGTTGCCCGCCCGTTTTCAATAATGATACCCTCATGGCGCCTATGGATGGAGCTTTGTGCTCCGCTTTGCTTTGTGCTCCGCGCCTGCTGCCCGCCCATGGATGCAGCTTCGTGCTCGACGCCTGCTACCACGCCCATAAATACAACTTTGTGCTTCGCGCCTACTGCCGCGCCCGCTTTGCTTCCCGCGCGCACGCAAGGACCGCCTGCGCCCCTTGTCGCGTCTACTCATGAAACACTTGTAACATAAAAGCATTTGCTGCAACGTACGTCCGAAACAGATGAAACATTTACAACATACGCTTGCAACATGTGTATGGGCATTGCAACATATGCAACATTCAAATAAAACACTTGCAACATACATTTGAAACAGCTGAAACATTTAAAACATACACTTGCAACATATGTGTATAGCCATTGGAACTTATGCAATATTGAGATAAAGCACTTGCAACATATATTTGAAATAGCTGAAACATTTGAAACATACACTTACAACATAAGTGTATAATCATTGCAACACATGCAACACCAGATCTAATTTTGTAACATCTAGATGAAACATATGAACATACATCTGAAACGTATGAAACATACGGTTACAACATGTGCTCATCTACTTGCTGCCCCCCAATGGACGATCATTGACGCGGAGCTTGATGCCGGCATGGAGCTCGATGTAATGGTGCGGAGGTCGGACCTTGGTTGTGCGCAGCGCGAGTCCAGGCGGGAGGCGCGAGGTGCGGCGGAGCGCAGTGCGAGGCGCGGGCGATGCAAGGCGAGGCAAGAGCAGTGCGCGGCACAAGGCACGGGTGGGGTGCGTGAGGCACGAGACGTGGGGGCAGGCGGGTCCATCCTATCCGTTCGGACAGACGCTCGATAGGGAGCATTACCAATTCTCAAAATACATTATTAATAGAAAAAAAATACAATATTGAAATTGTACGAAAAACTTGCCATCCTACATTGCAGCATTTGGATACAATATAGGAAAAATATAGAAATTTCAAAAGTTTCCATGAGGTATCAGCCTCACAGACACTAGTTTTCGTCCAAAATTCCAATGATTTTGTACATATTTATCAAATTAATCCAAAGGAGATTCATAAGATTTAAATCCTTTCTTCCAAAGCGACATAGGTAATTTCCCTATAGAATTGAAATCCTCCGAAATTCCTATATTTTTCTTTTGTTTCAAAGGGCCCCTTAATCAAGAAGGTTGAGCCCACTCTCGTAGGCGTAGTCCAAAACGGTCATGGACCCGCAACGAGCCAAGCGTGAAAATCAATTAATCATCTGTAATGCCAAAGCAGCAGAGTGAAACAGGGCGGTGTCTGATTCCCAATTCCCAGACAGCAACTCAAGCACATGTTCATCACCAAATCTGAAATACTGTTCATCTGAGCATCGATTAGAAATCTAATGGCCTAAACCGGCGCAGCAGTGACAATTTCCCACTGCGCTCGCTTCATTATTATTACACGAAGACACATTAGACATCTGCTCTGGGCGAATAACTAAATCGGTGTGATAATCTTCATGTTCCAGAAAAAGAACAGTATACTAGATGCTGCAAGAAATGGATCCTTACGCCATCAGCTGTGCAATGTCCTTGCGGAAGACGCCCTCCATCAGGCTCTTCCTCTTCGCGGTGACTGACGGGAACGGGGTGTAGGAGATGCGCCTGCACTGGCTGCTCGCGCTGATTCTGTTGGGCTGCGTCATCGTGGGCAGAACAGGGAAGGACTTGGGCCGAATGTTCAGATGCGAGAACAGCATCTTTCCGCTGGAGTCGTGGGGTGAAGCTTTAGAAGCGATCTTCTGCGCCCCCGCGCTCCTGCTTGCGCTCGAAACATGTCTGTACTGCTCAGAGCTGCCGTTTGGTGGGCCTGGAAGACGGGGGCGGATCTCTGCTGATGGCTTCATGCGATCAAGCCAGCGAAGGATTGCGTTTCCGAGGTTCCGACCAACCTCTATGTCTCTCTGCTGAATGTTCTTGTGCACTGACACTGCAATATTGAAGACATCCCGTGTGCGCCTGCAGAACACAGAGGAGCCAGAAAAAAGGAATCAATCTCGATAGCATGGGAAAAAATGATGCAGGCTTTGATTGGTCATGTAAAATGCTTAGAAATCATTGAGTAAATCTGTTGAGTGCCTAGTTTGGCTAATTCCTCCCTGGGATCTCCAAAGGAAAAATATAGGGGCGGCCAATTGGAATTTGTTAATGCTTAGTCTTTTTTACAAAGGTCAGTATAACTGGTTTCAACACAAAGGCTAGTACAACAACTTTTTTTTCTCCCGATTTAAGTGAAATGTTCATAAAATAGGTATTGCTATTTACAACCCACCAGTCTATGATATCGATACCACACACTAGTTGCAAAATCCGGATGGTGAACAAATATCATGGTGATGTACAGTTTACCAATGAATGAAGACAATTAGTATTTCAATCATCAGCAAAATGACTTTGCAGGGTTAGCCGAAAATCACATGCTGCATCTAAAGCACAGGTTCAGTTGATTGAGTAATGAGTACTCCTAGCTGTCAAAACACATTGTGTGCATAGTTAAAATGCCAGTACAACCAAATATTCAAATTGCCGGATGAAGTGAAGCTGAAATGCCCCAATAAACAGTGTACCAGGATACCAAAACAATGGATGAAGCGTTGCCTATTTGCAGTCTCTTTTTTTTTTTTTGGGGGGGGGGGGGCACTACCTCTTCAGAGTACATGTGTGCTATACTGGGATACAAAACTACTGAATGCAGAAAAACATAGATTTAACAGGAAATGTGTGTTCCTTGATTCAGCGCTTTATCTGTTTCGCCACAAGAACCTTGCCAAACTATATCATATACTTGCTACTGAGAAACAAGGGGAAGTGAGTTGAGAAAATGGGGATTTTGCCCTTACGGGGAGCGGGTTTCGCTGGAATGCCATTACAATTGTGGGCTTCGCTGGAATCCCCATTTTCTCGAAGTGAATGCGAAGGACACGAACGCTTCCTGTAGGGACGCAACAACACCAACATAACAGCTTGTGCTAAGGTATAAAGGATGTTGCCTAAAACCGAAGGTGCTATCGGCTACCGGTGCCCATGTTTCCTGAGCGATTGTATAGCCGTACTACCCACATTGGCACTGGTAGCCGAAGGCGAGGGCGGGGAGCGGCAAATGTGCGTGCCGATAAGCAGGCAGCGAGGATTTGATCCCGAATCAATAGCGGGTGCTAATCTGCAGATAGGCGGGCCTGATTTTTGGAGACACGGAACATCAGCTCCCTCCCTCCCCTTCTTCTTCCCTACTAGGTTGTATTTTACATCGAATCGAGGCGGTCTGAGCCCTCAAACACGAATCGAGTCAGAACCGATGTCCTGAGCGCGCACGGCAGGCCAGGCCGGCTGCACGGCTCGGCGAGGCGAATGGGGGGAAGGGAAGGGAAGGGAAGGCAGGCGGTACCTGTAGACGAAGTCCCGGATCCTGGGGTGGTTGGGCGGGATGAGGCGGCGCTGGATGCGGAGCGCGAGGCGGTAGGTGCGCCTGAGCCCGAGGAAGTAGGCGGTGATGGCCGTGAGCTCCCACAGCACCATGTCGGCCCCTGCGGCCTCGCCGGCGTCTCCTCTGGCCTGCTGATCCTCTTCTCTGGGGGCGGCCTGGCCCACCAGTGGTGGCGGCGGCGGGCGGGAGAGAGCCGGAGAGGGCTTTACGACGGCGGCGGCGGCGGCGGCGGCGGAGTCGCTGGAACAAGGGGGCGGGGGGCGAGACTTGTTGAAGAGGAGGAGAGGGCGCGGCGCATCTTCTAGTAGTATCTGCTGGAGAACAAGAAGATGCCGTGCCGTGTGTCCGTGCGTCTTCCGCTTTCTTGCAAGAGGGGTTTGTCATGTGTTAAGAGGCGATGGCCCGATGCTTTGCCGAGTTTCTGCGGGACAGCGGCTCACCTCAGTACCTCACCCTCTATGTCAGCAGCAGACCAGGCCAACGAATAACAAAGTTGAAGAAAATGTATACATAGCCCTAGCGTATTGGGCTCCGGCCATTATTTTTGACCCACAACAACCACCAAGTTAGATGCAAGGCGTGAGTTTTGGTCTAAATCCAATCCGAAAAACTCTTATCCAACATGAAAAAAAATGACCTATCAAAGGTATAGCCTGAATTGACTCGACGCATTCATCATATGGGTGCGGATAGTGATGAAACCGGATCGGATACAGACATATACTAGTGATATATTATGTCCCATATCCCATATTATATCGGACCATTCGGATATTGATATCGATCTCATATGCATATCACAAATAGATTTTTTTCAATATTCGTATTCAGATACGGTTAGATATTTAAATGTTCGGATCTAGATACAGACTATCCAAATAGTGTTTTGACCCTCTCGGGACAGATGGATACCGGGAAATATCTGTTTCGTTTTCATCCCTAGGCGCGGACAAAAAAAAAAAACTAGCTCCACATCAAGTTCAGAGTGGCCTCGATTGGTCGGGCACCTCCAGGCTCTTGGCTCCGCGCTACAATACTTGTGAGTCACATATCATGGTTTATTTTTTAGAGAGAGAAAAATAGATCCTATAAACAATGTTGCAACAATAATACAAGCTATAGAAGGAGCCGGAGTTGTAAGAAGCCTGACAAACATGCCCTGAGTCGAAATCAGGGTGTTTTTTAACCGGCCTAACACTTACCGAAAGGAATGGGTCGCCTGGACCTGGCTCCGTCGCTTCAAGGCGAATTTTAAAGGCTGGTCATGACATTGTTGGCCCAATAAGTAGCACATGTCAGCCTAAATATTATGGAAGTTATAAAAATATTATGGAATGCACCAAATAAAATAAGTCAAGAAGTGAATCATAATTTTAATTTTATCTATTTTCACCTCTAGATAGAATATGATATTACGAGTCGTCAGCAATTACTTGTTCCAACCATGTGCACACATAACAAGTCGTCAGCAATTACTTGTTCGGATTCAGAAAAAAAAACTAACAAAATAGATAAAAAAAATTGTTATATACTCCCTCCGTCCATAAAAACATGCAATTCTCGCTTTTCGAGAAGTCAAACAGTTTCAACTTTGACTAAATTTATATAAAAAAATACTAATGTTTTTTATACAAAATAAGTATCATTAGATTAGTTATAGAATATATTTTTATAATAAATTTATTTAGAGACATAAATATTAATACTATTTGCTATAAACTTAGTCAAACTTGAGTCAGTTTGACTGGCACGCATCCCATAATTGCATCTTTTCTCGGACGGAGGAAGTACTTGCGGCCCATTCCCTCCCCATATGATTTTTTTTTGAAAGTCTCTAATAATGAATCTAGCCAGCCCATCCTCACCCCAACCTTTTGCGGCCTTCCTCACCTAGCCCACCCGGCCACCCCCAACAAACCCTCGGGCGTTCTCTCGTTGTCGCGTGCCCTCTCGCCTGCG
Source organism: Saccharum spontaneum (assembly GCA_022457205.1). Lineage (NCBI taxonomy): Eukaryota > Viridiplantae > Streptophyta > Magnoliopsida > Poales > Poaceae > Saccharum > Saccharum spontaneum. The sequence continues at coordinate 8,608,631 of CM039594.1, read as the reverse complement.
CTTGCGTTCTGTCTCTGGCGGCGACGAGTGACGGCCGCCGACGCCCTACACCAGGTGCCTCTTCGGGACCTTTGCCGGCGAGACGACTGGGCGGCCGCCGACACCCTACATCAGTTGCCCAGGTTTCCATCTTGGGGACCATTGCCGGCGACGAGCGCCACCAGGTACGCCCATCCCTCCTCTTCCGTTCCTGCTTTGCGAGACCGAACACCGAAACCCAAGCTATGTTCGTATCTGATCTGATCCAATCACAAGTGTAGCATACATATATTATGCCTACAGTAGGCCACTCTCGGCCAGAATTCAGCTACCAATAGGCTTTGGTCATGATCGTGTTCAACCCAGAACTAGTGGGGCGGGTTGGGGTGGGTTCGGTAATTGGGTTGGATTGGGTTGGCAGAAGATGTTCACCAGCAGTGGGTTGGCAGGCCACGGGCTTGACCCCATTAACAGGGCTATCCAGCACAGAAGAAAGTGCTGCAAGAAAACCTGGTTGGTGCTCCTTTAGCCCTTCTAATTTCGAATGGTACTTGTGGATAACATGAGATTAAACTTTGCTTTCTTTGCTCTGCATGGACAATTGCTTGTCTAGCTCATGGTTATCCACTTATCCCTGCAAAGTTAAGTGGCCACACATTTTTTAGTGGTTTCAATGGGTCCACATGGCACCAGTTTATTCAACGAGAAAACAGTACCAACCAGAAATTTACCAATGGGGCATATGCATCTTTTACTGAAATGTTCTGCTAACATACAGGAATTTACCTAGGTTCTTGAGCCATGTATTTTGCCTGAATTGTGTCTGAAAATGAGACTTACCACTAGAACATTGTCTGTTGTTTAAAATAATCTTGTTTTATGTCAAATGCTATTACACTTTTAAAATTTTAACGTAGAATCTTATATAGTTGCCGAAGTGGCGTGTAACTGTGATGACATGTATGATCTGTTGATTATCAACTTTATTTGGTATTTTCTACCCACAAAGCTGTTCGGATGTTCCTTGAGCATTTAATCTGATATATAGTTGGTTTCACTATTGCATATATTATATCATTAAGTTAATGCTAGCATTATTTTTCTAGCCTTTAATTATTTAACTCCCTTGCTTGTTAGCCTGATGACGACAAACGGCACGAGCGGTGGCGGGAAGCTTCCCCGGAAGCGCTTCTATCGTGCCCGGGCGCACAGCAACCCACTCAGCGACTCGCACTTCCCGGTCCCGATATCGCCTGAAGAGGTTGACCTCTCACAGCACTACCCGCAGTACTTCCCTGCCGACAAGGGCAATGACGGCGAGGCGGCTGCAGCACCACAACAGATCCGCTTCGCAGATGTGGGGTGCGGATTTGGTGGGTTGCTCGTAGGGCTCTCACCTCTCTTCCCGGACACGCTCATGATTGGCATGGAGCTGAGGGACAAGGTAATTACTCTTATTATTTTGCCTTTTATTTTTCCCTTGATTTCTCTGGGCGCCTTGTAGACTGTTCTGGTAGTATGAAGATAGACAATGCATTTGGCATGGTTTATAAATATAACAATGTTAAAATTTTAGGGGAAAAAAACAAATTTGACCAAAAAAACTCGACCTACAGGGGAAAGAGTGCCCCAGCGGCATTGCATTAAGAAGAAAAAAAAATCAAATTTGACCACGTGCTTATCATGTAACATTGTGAGTTTATATGCCAATAATCTTTAAAACATCCCAGTTAGGTTTCTGATATGAAGTTAGTATTATGCTACACCAACTTTCTTTCTTATGGAATTAATATTTGCTTGAGCTTCACAGTAAATGTGTGGTTAAAATTTAGTCTAGTGTGATAGGCTTGGATTTCTACTTAGAAAATGATGTGGTTTCAGAAAGTTATTTTATTTATTCAAAATTTCAAATACCCTAGTTTCGGATTCATTGGGAAATATCTGAATTCACTTATTTTGCCTGTCATTTATTCTGGTACAGGTAACTGAGTATGTGAAAGAGAGGATTTTAGCTCTAAGAGCAGCAAACCCAGGGCAGTATGACAACATATCTGTTGTCCGCACGAACTCAATGAAATATATTCCAAATTACTTCAGGAAGGCTCAGCTCACCAAGATGTTCTTCCTGTTCCCTGATCCTCACTTCAAGGAGAAGAACCACAGAAGGAGGGTTATCAGCATGCAGTTGTTAGATGAGTATGCTTATGTGATGGAAGTGGGAGGAATCATATATACCATCACTGACGTCGAGGAACTTGGAGAGTGGATGCGGTCGTGTCTAGAGAAGCACCCATTGTTTGAAGCTGTTCCCGAGGAAGAGATTAAAGCTGACCCGGTTTTCAAATTACTGTCTACTGCCACTGAAGAAAGCCAGAAGGTCGCCAGAAATGGAGGACAAACATTCCATGCCATCTTCAGGCGGATCACCTTACAAGAAGACTAAGTCACTTAGGAGGTTGCTCTTCCCTAGATCGTGTGTTACATGTATTTGTCATTTTTATACATTTCTAGCAGAAGTTTTATTGTTGAGGGTGTTCTGATACTAAATGTTGCTTTGCAAGGTTCTGCAGGCCCAATTATTGAGCTCAGTTTAAGACAGTTGCAAGATAGTTTACCAGGACGATTTTGTTGAGTTCAACTCTCGGAATCTGATCTAACCAGTTTGTTTTAACTACCCGTATGGATGGTTGCAGAAAACTGACATTCATGTGCAAACATGCTCCTAATTGCATAGCGCCGTAGATACCAGGATCATTTCCCTTGTATGCAGCTTAGTCTAAATTCTAAGTACACGAAAAGAAAATTGTTCTAAGTTGCCATCCTCGCTAGCAAAAATGAATAAAATAAAATTATATAAAACTACAAGTACTCCCTCGGTATCGGATTTAGAAGTCGTTTTGGACAAGGTTTAGGTCAAACATTGAGAATATAAATCAATAACTTTTAAGTTGTTGAGTTTACAAATGTAAAAATTATATGAATAGATTTGTCTTAAAAATGCTTTCATAAAAATATACATATATCATTTTTCCATAAATATTTTTTATAAAAACAAGAGGTTAAAGTTGTGTTTTGGAGACCGTGTCGTTGTCCTAAACGACTTCTAAATCCGATACGGAGGGAGTACCAGATAACTGTTTTTATTATGGGAGACTATATAAAACTATATCGCGCTGTGTTCTATTCTATGCCGCCGCCCCGTCCACAATTAGACGCTCCCAGTCCCAAAGCTGCTGGACAAACTACCAGCGGAGATGCTTCCCGCCGCTGCCGTCGAGGTATACAAGAAGAAGCTGCACATATCACCACCGAAGATGCTTCGTACCGCCGCCGCCGCCGTCGAGGTACACAAGAAGAAGCTGTACATACCGCCAGCGAAGAAGATGCTTCCCGCTGCCACCGCCATCGTCACCGAGGAACACAAGAAGAAGTTGTATGTACCGCCAACGAAGATGATTCCGACTACAGCAACTGTGTGCGGCCGACAGAATACGAGTGAGGCCAAGAAGCCGGTCGTCGCTCAAAGCGAGAAGATGGAGGCTAAGAAGTCGATCGTCGCTCAAAGCAAGAAGAGTGAGGCCAAGAAGCCGATCGTCGCTCAAAGCGAGAAGATGGAGAGTACTAAACGAAAGCTACGTGAGGGTTACCAAGAAGCCGAGAGGATCAAGCGCCAGCACACCATTAAGAAGATCAACGACAAGGAGGCGGCAAAGATGTTTGAGCAAAAGCAACGAAAGATTCATCCCATCATACGAGGGAGAGGCCCAGCAACATGCAGGACCTACTTAAGCGTCGCTCGTTCGTTGCTTCCCTCTCTTCAGATGATCTAGGGCCCGGTCTAGTTCTTTGATGACCTTTGATGACCATTATTAGTGTATTACTGTCAATTATATATCTGTATGTATAATGATATGTGATCATATTGAACAAAACAACTGAACTACTACAACAACTGGAAGACTGCTGCATGTACATCCATATAAGGTTCATTTTATGAGTCATGTCGAAGAGACTACAGACCATGGACAGAATTCCAATGGCACAATTACAGAGCAATCTATCAGATCGCTTGGAGTTGACGGTCAAGAAAAACTGCCTGATGACCAGCACTGATAATTCCTTTCTTGTTTCTTTAAGCTGCATCTGGACCCTTCTTCATAAGCTATGCATGGCTCATACGAGGCTGCATTCGCTAGCTTTTGGCTTTTGTTTCCCTGAAATTTGTGGCAGAGCGAAATCACACTCCTCTATTTGCTGGAATAAGCTTGACAAGCTTTGCAAGATCATATGACTTGAAATCCCTTCCAAAGCATAAGCTTAGATCTAGTGCAGTCCTCCCATCCTGTAATGTGCTCAAAGAGAAACCAAACAATATTTCAGACATAACAATAACATAAAGTATTCATTCAAATAGCTCGAAGAACAAGTTGTAGTAGGAAGAGCGAAGAGTTATCCTATTGACATCATCATATCAGAAGACGGAAGCCATGCAACTTATTACTTATTTTGTGAAACATCAGAAAATGTAAGGCAGCAATGATCATAGTGAAATATTTTTTTGGTGTATACTGCTCATCAGCAAAGATATGAAACGATACCTTGGTTCTTCTTGTCTTATCCGCACCATTGACAAGCAAGACCTTTGCTATATCTCTATTTCTACTCTGTATGGCTAAATGGAGTGGTGTCCATCCATCCTGCAGGAAAGGAAATATTATTTAAGAGAACATTCACTGTCCTTGAAACAGGGTTGAGATGATATGAAAATTGGTACACATTTGACTTACATTATCAGCAACATTGACATCAACCTTGTACTTAATCAGTAACTTCACAGTTTGCAGGGCACCAGCTTGAACAGCATAATGTAATGGTGTGGCTCCATCCTGCACATCAGCTGATCAGCAGACTTAATTCAAGAGCCAGCAACATGACCAAAACCAATGTGACAACAGCTAACTTTGCTTCAAGAAGTTTCACTAAACTTCACTCCTTTTAAAATCATGGACAACAATTGACAAGAAGGGAGTATTCCAGGTACCCTCTTACCCTATCTCTAACATGGGGATTTGCCCCTTTCCTCAGGAGATGGCTAATGACAGCCTCTTTTTTTCCTATGACCGCCTTGTGAAGAGGGGTGAAGCCATCCTGTATCAGCGTAGTTAACTCTGCTTTCCCAGATGGGGTTTCTCAGATACGAAAGAAAAATGAAAATCATAAGCACGTAACTTACTTGATCAAGTAAGTTGATGTCAACACCACTGTCCAGAAGCTTGTCCATGAGGGGTATCTGCAGTGCCAACGCGTAACTATGAAGTGGATGCCATTTCGGCTGCACCAAACAATTCATCAGGAATTAGATTCAGCATCTCAAATTTTCAGCAGCAAATCGAGAAATGCATCATACACAAAAGAAAGATGTTTCCAAGTAGATATTAAGACAGCTGGAGGGAGCTTAACTGATGATATTCTAGGGACATCAGGGGTCTCGTGCTGATCCAAGATAGCCTTTTCTTCAGGAGTTAGGAGAAGCTCGATTTCTAGCCAGACAAAAATATTAGTGGCAGATTCAAGTGTAGTAGAACACAAAGTAGTAGAGCGGAAGGTCTCCCAAAGAGTAGACCGAGAAGCAGCAAGGAAGTGAATTTGTGTGGGTAATTAATACCTCTCCGGAGGTCCTGTTCTTGCTGCCGCGCCGCCTCGAGCCTGGAGGACGGCGAGGAAGACGGGAAACGCGAGGCCCTCCTTTGCTCCGGGCCGTCGTCCTCGTAGTCGCTCCCAGAGCCGTCGTCTGGCTCCTCCCAGAAGACGTCCCCGTCAGAAGCTGCGGCGCGCGGCAGGTGGTTGAGGCCTGCGCACAGCAGCCGCGGAAGCGGGCGGCAGAGTGGCGGTGGAGGGCGGGGAGCGGCGACGCGGAGGGGAGGAACAAATGAGACGGCGGCTGCAGTGCTGGGTGGCGACGCGGTGGCCGCCCATGGGAGCATCTCGAGGCAGTCGGCAGCTGTAACCCCGAGTTTCCCGTCGGGGTCTGGGCACCGGCGGCGGATTTTGGTCCCGCGGCGCGGCGTCGCTGAGCTGCTTCGCGCGTCTGATAGAGCGACGGAGGTAGACGACGACTCCGCTGGCTAAGGGGAAGATGGGCCGGCCCAAAATGATGCGTTGAGGAGAGCCGGCAGTCTAGCCCAATAGAGAATCGCTGTCCGTTTGGCCCGTCCGTCTCCTCTCCTGTTCGTCAGCTCGAGCGTCGGCGCCGCACGGTTGCCCAGTTACAAAAAAGCGGTTTCTGCTCAAAAAAAAAAGTTACAAAAAAGCGGTATATTGATTTGAAGACCAGGGCATGCTTGGGAGAAACTTGTTATATTGTCGATTTGTGTTGCACAAAAAAACAGAGTACCAAAACGGAATGGATTGCTCACTAGTCACTAGTCAATTGCACGATTGTATATTGATTTGATTTGAATTGAAGACCAAGATATGCATGGTGAACTATGTGGGTGGATAGGTTACATAGTTACAGCCCTACCATGGTATAGTATTTTTCTCTCACAACAAATCAGCGAACAGTACTTTTTAGCCTAGCTTTTCAGCGAAACGAACAGGGTTATGTGGGTTATGGAACAAAATGCTTTTTAAAGTTGTTCATCCTTTTGTATTTTGATCTTTTGATGTATGGTGAACTATGTGGGTTATGGAACAAAATGCTTCGTACCATCTTTATGTGTTTTCCATGTGAGAGGTAAACATCTCGTGTAGATTATAATTGTTACTAGTACGTGGTTTTTGGCTAAAATATCGGTTTAACCATGCACGTGTGCCTAGTAGTGTATCCTATCTACTCTATCCGTTCTAAATTATAAGTCGTTTTGACTTTTGAGTTCATCTATTTTGCTATGTATCTAGACATATTATTATATCTAGATGCATAACAAAATGGATGTGCCAAAAATGTCCAAGCGACTTATAATTTGAAACAGAGATATTATAATTTTGTCTTGGGTCCGCTACTGCTGGCTCGGGCTTAGGTCAATCTGATTTTTTTTAATTTGTTACAAAGGTTAGTATATAGAGCAAGTACATTGTTATTCCACACTTTGCTTCTTAGAACAGCAAAGCCTCCATATTCAGACTGGTTCTTTGCTTCTCTATCCGCTCTACTTACTTCTCTAAATATGACACTCTATTTTCAAATGACTATTTTTTGAATGGCTACAATTTGAATGAATGTATTTTCCAACATCTATTTCTTTTTATGCTATATTACATGGACTCCACTTGACAAATGATGACCACAATTTTAAAGGATAACGTGGTTCATCGCTTGGACAAGATAAGTTCTACCACTGGATAATATTGCTCAAGTTGTGGGCTATGAAATCCAATGTTCTCCCAATGTGATTCATTGCTTTCTAGACTCATAGATTCTCTACGGCTTTTGGTCAAGTAAGGGAGTGTTTAGATCCAGTGACTAAAGTTTAGGAGGTGTCACGTCGGGGTATCGCATAAGGTGTTCGGATAGTAATAGAAAAACAAATTACAGAATTCGTCAGTGATCTGCGAGACGAATCTATTAAGCCTAATTAATCTGTCATTAGCACATATTTACTGTAGCACCACATTGTCAAATTATGGACTAATTAGGCTTAAAAATTCGTCTCGCAAAACAATTTCAATCTGTGCATTTAGTTTCATAATTAGTCTATATTTAATACTCCATGCATGTGTCCAAACACCCCCTAAGTCTGGGAAACAATCTGTTGGAACAATCTACATTATAATATGAATAAAAAAAGACTATAAACTTCTAAAAAATTGAGAGATAACTTGGGACACAAAACCAAATAAAACATTTAGAGCTCGTGAAAATATCTTTAGAAGCTTAGAAAAATTAGATTTAGCTCTATAAAAGTGAAAAAGACTGGCTAAAATAAAATTTTCAAATCATTTGAATTGGTATCTAAATATATTTAAAAACTTTACGTGACAAAAATATAAGATGCAAAGAATAGGAATGCAACATGCATGTAAGGTTGAATGTATTAATTCCGGCTGCATCTAGTGCTTTTTCTGTTATGGAAAGTTTTTAAAAGATGTATATACTTCTGTTATAATGTTTTGAGAATTTTCTAGATACTCTTTCAATTTTCTTAGATATAAATGAAAACTTTTGGCGTTGGAAGCTTTTAGTTTTAGAAATAATTTCAAGAGCTGTAAATAGTTTATTTGGATTTGTGGTGGCCTAATTTTTAACTAAAGGAAGATAAAACTGCATTGAAAGCCACTTTTATGGGAGAAGCAAGAGAACTTAAATGGTTTTGAGAGCTAGCAAGAGGTAAGATATTTAGTTTTGGAGGTTTTTTTTAAAGAGAACGACAATGTTAACGCCCGGACGTCCGGATGCCTCGTGCTTGCACTCCGTTTCCATGTCCCACGCGGGGGCTCGTGCCACTCGAACGTCACCAGCATCGAGAAGAGAGGGAAGAGGTGGCGCCCGCCTATGCTTCTAGTTCGAAAGGACCCGTGGTGTGCCCCGGTTGTGGCGTCATATTAGATGTCCAGCCGGTGTCAGGAGGGGAGGAGACATCGAGGCGAGGCAGTAGAAGGCGATGAGAGAGATGCAACAGCCGATTTACTTTTAAAACATCTAAATGCAACATTTGCAACAAATGTCTGAAGATATAAAACACTTGAAACATGCGTTTAAACACACTTGAAACCATCGTAAACATACGTAATATCGAAATAAAGCACTCGCAACATATGTGTGAAACATATGCAACATTTAGATAAACACACTTGCAACGTACGTCTAAAAAAATAGATGAAACATTGGGAACAGAAGCTTATAAGATACGTATACAACCATCGCAACATATGCAACATCCTGGTCTACTTTTGTAACATCCATATGAAACACTTACAATATACCTGTGAAACATCTGAAACACTTAAAATATGTGTTTTGCAACATATGGAGGGCCGAGGCCGATTGATTCTAGCCATCGGGGTTGGAGCCGGTGACGAGCGGCGATACGTGAGCACCACCAGTAGCCATGCCGGGATTGGCTCGGCCGGGCGGACAAAGCGCGACACGGGAGGGAGCGGGCAACACACGCGATGTGTAGAGCGAGCACCACCAACACCAGCATTTGCGACGGCACACAAGCACCACCACCAGCACTGGCTTTGGCTCGGCTGAGCGGGCGGCACTTGCGACGTGAGGGAGCGGGTGGCGCCCTACGCCTCCAAGGCGGAGCGGGCGCGTGGAGTGAGGACGAGACTGACGCACGCATCCTATCGTTACTGGAAAAATAAGGGGCCGTTCCGTTATCTTGGTTCCAGGCCATTCCTGGAACAGTTCGGACGCTATTCAAATTATCAAGGAAACGTGGACGGGAATAGTTCCCATCCTCATCCGAACGAGGCTATGGCAGTAAAAGGGAATTTTTTTTGCTCGCTATTCCGCCACTCCTGTGATCGTATCGTATCCAATTGATTAATAGTGGCACTGGCACACGCTAATATCCATCACCATTACCATCACCGGCCGCTACTACACGAATCGAATGCTACATGTCCGCCGCGCGCTTCTTGAGCTCCCTGTCTCTGTCCCTGCTGGCGGCGGCGGCGGCGGCGGCAGCTCTGCTGGCCGCCCTACCGCCGGAGCGTCGCGGGCCCATCCGCCGCCGGAGCGCGAAGCGGAGGTGTCCGGTGTCCTTGAACCGCCGGCGCTCCGACTCGACGACGTCGCACTCGGGGAACGCGGCGGGGTACCGCAGCGTGTCGTAGCAGTAGGAGTAGACCATGTTGCGCTCCCGGAACCGGCGCATGGCCTGCTGCTTCTCCACGGTCATGACGGCCACGTCCGACGCCCTGAGCGCCTCCTCATCGGCGGCGCACCGGCTCACCGCCGGCGGCACCTGCTGGATGGCGATGGGCCCGTCGACGCGGCAGCCGAGGAGGGCGAGGTCGGTGAAGGACGCGACGAAGGGCCCGTAGCGGTAGTTGACGCGGTACCGGCCCCCGGCGGTGGCCCAGGTGGAGGCGTCCCAGACGGTGGCGTAGACGGACATGGGCTTGGACGGGAAGTCCCCGCCCATGGCGTCCGACCGCCGCACCTCCCGCACCGGCACGTCGTCCACGTAGAACGCCACGGCGGCGGGCGTCCACAGGATGGAGTAGCGGTGGAACTCCGTGGTCGGGTCGAAGGGGAGCACGTACCGCTCCTCCCGCCCCCGCCCCACGCTGCCGTTGCCGTACACGTTGGTTTGGACACGCCATGGCTTCCCTCGGATGTTGCCTAGGAACTCGAAGTCCAGCTCGTCGTGCCGCTTCTCGAACACGTCGCCGTTCGACGCCTGTGGGCAGCGTATGCATATATACGAATTAATATATAGACATGCTGGCATATGCCGCTGCAGAGACGACTCACGTAGAAGGCGACGACGACGCCGGCGGTGTAGTCGGAGGGGAGCTTGATGGACGCGCTGAAGAAGCCGTGCTGGTACATGGACGACGAGATGAACCCAGACCCTGCATGCAGCAAATTAAATCCATCCCAGCCCAAATTCATTCATCCTAATTCGTCAATCAGATTGCTTGTCGGTCCTCACTCTTGAATCGATGAATGCGATGGACAAGGCGTGGCGTGCATGCATGGAAACAAGCATAAGCATGCAGTAATCACCGGTGGAGCGGTCGAGGAGGAGGCTGACGGTGCGGTGGTCGGCGGAGCGGAGGATGTTGCCGTGCCCGAACAGAGGCGCGTACCCGTCCTCGAACGCCATCGTCGTCACGTTGATCGCCGGGAGCGCGGACACGGCCGCCAGGAGGGCGTGGACGACGACGACGACGAGCAGCGCCACGGCCGCCGCCGCAGCCAGCGGCGGCGTCTGGCGGCCCATGTATGTACGTACGTACGTATGCTCTGCTCGCCGGCCGGAATTGTTGTTATTCGATCGGACGGAGCCGGGGGCCGGGGACCGGGACGATGGTGAATCGCGGATTATTATTGCGTTGCCTTATTTTGAGGTGGCGATGCAAATAAGGAGAGCTCCTCCAGCTTAGGAAAATGGCCGCCGCGTCGCGTGCGCTATATATGGGGTGGATCAGACGACGATCAGTGGGTGGGGGAAGGATATGATCGGAGACGGAGATCGACGCCTCCATTACCGCGCAAAGAAAAGAAAAAAAAGATGGAAACAATGCCCGCGCAGGCAGGCAGGCCAGGACAGGCTGGCGTGGCGTTATCCGTAAAACTTTTGCCGTGGCGTGGCGTGGCGTGGCGTCATCTTCTTACTATAATCTATTACAATGGAATGAGTATATTTGTACTTCTCCAAATAATTTTTGAAAGGGGAGTGCCTCACCTAGTTGGGTGAACGGGTAGACCGAACAATGCCGTGCGTATTGACAGGATGCTCAAAACGCTCGAATTGAAGGAGTGGTGGTATAGACCAGCAAATTCGTTAAAATTGTATTCTCCCCATAAAAAAAACTTATAACTTGTTTGGATGTAGATATTCACCATAAGAATTTGGAATTGGCATAAGCAGCTCCAAATATGGTTGTTTGCATGATTAAAAATTAGGAATTTGACCGAAATACCAAACGGTATTCACTATATTTGTATTGCCTATCCTTAGTACCAAGCCCTTTCCCTCTGTATTGCTCTGCATTCATCCGCCTCGACCCTCACGACGCGCCGCCGCCCAACAAGACGCCCCCAATGCTCCGTCTTTGTTGAATTGTCCTGGATGTTCCACCCCCGATGACCCTCCCCGATGCGTCACCGCAAGTCACCCGACACGCCTCCACCTCCAGTGTGTCGGTTCCGATGCGCCTCAACCTTCTTCCCAAGGCCGAGGATCTTTCTCTTCCCCGTGGCTAGTGACAGACGCCCTTCCCTTTCCTCGTACTAGCGACAGATGGACCCTTCTCTTTTTCCCTATGCCCGAAGGTCGGCGAACCCTTCTCTTCTTCCCCATGGTCGGTAGTCCTTTTTCTCACGCCAGTATAATGGTCATCCAAACAATACAATTTGAGTCGTGGCCAGTTTTAGTGCTAAGGTTGATTTTGGTATTGAACTTAATTCAATTTCATAACTCTAAATATCTACATAAAAACAGACCCTTGATGTTTTAGTTTTATTCTAACTCAAACTATCTTACATTTGATCACATCCATAAAGAAATTTATTAACCTTTATGACACTATAATCTGTAGGTTCTAAACTGGATCCGATGGTTTTAGATAGAACTAGTATTAGGATATTTAGATATAGAAATTCGTGAAAACGCTGATTGCATCATTAGCCAAAATCCCAGAGCGAGAGATGCATTCATGTGATTATTCCAAGAGACCGGATTAAAACCCTTGGGAAGCCACCGGACCGGATTAAACCCTAGCCACCGGCGCCTCCGCGAATCCTTTCCTTTCCCCGATTCCACATGGCGCTCTGTGTCTCGCCCACCTCCGCTGCCGCCGCCGCCGCCGCCGCGGCATCTCCCGGCGCCGCCCGCATCGGGGGGCTCCGGCGCCGCTCGCGCCCAGTCCCCGGCGTCGTGGTGAGCTCCGGCCCCGACCTCCCCCATCCCCACGGTTCTTATTTGCTCAATATCTCTGTTCCGGCAATAATCACTCGCCACCTGGCTATCCGGACTCACCGGTGATTCTACGGCGACAGTCGGCGTTCGGAGCTCGGGAATGGCACCTGCTTGCATCACCCTTGTGTGTGTGTGTGTGTGTGTGTGTGTGTTTTACTTTTTCGCAAGGGCGGGTTTAAAGCTTTTTCGATGCTTGTTAGTAGTATGTTTTAGGTTCTGTGCATTCGAGAGTACCCATCTCGCATCTGCAAATAAATGGAAGTTGCTGATAGTAATCATGTCGAGCCTGCACAATGTTTTTTTTTTAACTTCTGCCTGCTTATATATATAATCTAAAAATGGACTCCATACGTGCAGAGGTGTAAAAAGATTGATTCTCTGAGGGCAATCAATGGAGCACTGCCTTGCATTCCGGTGTCTGACAGGTCGCTATTGACTCCAGTAACCTGGCCGGTTTTCCGGGATCCAAACATGAGGAACGACACGAGGCTGCGCATCTTCTCAGGCACAGCCAATCCTTCCCTTTCCCAGGTCAGTTGAGTCTAGCATGGAGAAATTTTCTCTCCACTATTTATTTTAGCCTTGCATTGAGTTAGTTGGAGGCGACCAATTAAAGTATTAAACTGTAGTACTAATCAGTTACCACCTTAGAGCACTCAGTACATTAACTTATTTTGAGTTTTGAATAGTGATTGGTGTAAAAGGTGGATTGAAATGAAGGATAATTTGGACCAATCAAACTGTACTAACCAGCTACCTCCATAGAGTACTCAGTACAATTAACTTCTTTTGAATTTGGAATAGTGATTGGTATAAAAGGTGGATTGAAACTAAGGATAATTTGAACCTCAATAGATTTTTACCTGGCATTGCTACTAGCCTACTTCTGAACGAGGAAGAATAATAAACAGGAAATGTGTTATCTCTTTCGTGCCTAATTTCTTTATGGTATCCTGTATTCCTATGAACAGGAAATAGCAAGTTACTTGGGGCTAGAACTTGGGAAGATTAACATAAAGAGGTTCGCTGATGGTGAAATATATGTCCAGTTGCAAGAAAGTGTACGGGGCTGTGATGTTTTCCTTGTGCAACCGTCGTGCCCTCCAGCAAATGAAAATCTTATGGAACTTCTGATCATGATTGATGCCTGTAGGAGAGCATCTGCCAAGAATATTACTGCAGTTATCCCTTATTTTGGTTATGCAAGGGCTGACAGGAAGGTAATGTTGCTTTATTGTAGCTTCTCAAATTGTTTTAATGGTTTCAAGGTTGATCTTTTTTTAATGGAAAAAAGACTCCTTGTCATATGCTTGTACCGCTTCGCCTTTACCAGTCTTTAGCCATGGAAGGTGCATAGGCAAAATTTCAACAGTTTTGTTCAATGTTTTCAAATCGTCTGGTCGGACCTGGTCGACCTAGGACCGACCAGGACGATTAATCACGATTAATCGCGATTAATCGGACGACTTGTACAGGTCGACAGTACCCCTGATTGGTCACCTGAGACCGACCAGGACGATTAATCGCGATTAATCGCGATTAATCGGACAACTTGAAAACAATGGTTTTGTTATTTTAAAAGTGCTTGGAACCAGCAAATTTCTGATCACCAGCATCAATTGAGCAAATTTCCGATCACCAGCATTGATTGAGGTGGTTGAATTTCATCCAAGGGCCTAGGATGGCTACTGGAATTGAAGTCTATGCTCAATGACATTACAGATTCTATTGTTCCTTTTGATTCTAACATCCTAACATCTATGAAATCAGAAGACCTTTCTGGACGTGACAAAAAGTATTTCTCCTTGCCATTTTTGGTACTAATAGAAGCACCTTTTCCGTTTTTCAGTCTCAGGGCCGGGAATCTATAGCTGCAAAGCTTGTAGCTAATATGATTACCGAAGCTGGTGCTAACCGTGTCCTTGTTTGTGATCTTCATTCCAGTCAAGCAATGGGATACTTCGACATCCCAGTAGATCATGTTTATGGCCAGGTATATGTACTGAAGCATGCTACTTAAATCTATCGATTCTTTTAAGACTTAGTGTTTATGATGGTATTCATTCTTCTTACAATTATTTTCTATTTTTCCTGTTTGATCTGTGAAGCCTGTTATTCTTGATTATCTCGCCAGCAAGACAATATGTTCAAATGACTTGGTAGTTGTATCTCCTGATGTTGGAGGTGTGGCCAGGGCACGTGCTTTTGCCAAAAAGCTGTCAGATGCACCTCTAGCTATTGTAGATAAAAGAAGGCATGGACATAATGTCGCTGAGGCAAGTATTATTGTACTACGTTATTTGCTTAAACAGTGTAGCAGGCCGAATGGATGTATATAGAAGAAAATATCAACTTCGTAACTCAAATATTAGTTTCTCCTTAATAACTGTACTATTATGAACATCTGATTTGGATGTACAGAAGAAAATCCTCACATGGTACTCTGAAGGGTTAAGTCCACATTTAGCCCCTCAACTTTTGTGTTTGTCTAATTTTAACCCTCAACTCTAATAATGTCTAAGCACAGTATCTCAACTATCAAACCCACTTGGTTTTGACCCTCAAGCCCGTTTTGGTTGGTATTTGGATGGTTTGGTGGCAAGTTGTTTTTTTTCCTGGCCAGGAATCTAGGACATTATGTGGCAGGGTCCCATAGGTCATTCCTTACTTCCTCTTCTCCCCTCTCATCTCGCGTGTTTCCAGATCTTGATTGGTAGCGGCACTGTGGCAGGAAGGGAGCACAGTGCTCGCAACCGTAGGAACGTGCAAAGCAGAAAGGGAGCACGGTGCCCTGTGCCCATGCCCATCTCTTCTCCCCTCACATTTTTTTGATCCAAGCAGGAAGTCGGCAGCCAGCCTGACACCTGGCTATCCAGAGCGCTGAGACAGTAGACTAGGTGGAATCTCTTCTCCCCTCACATTTTGATCCAAGCAGGAAGTCGGCAGCCAGCCTGACACCTGGCTATCCAGAGCGCTGAGACAGTAGACTAGGTGGTGCGCCTGCTCTGGAGGCTGGAGCATCAATGCAGACCTGCACCGCCGCCACCGCCACAGCCACAGCCACCACTTGGCCTTTGCGCGCTCACCAGTTACTACTGCCCCCCAGATGCAGAAGCTCTGTGGCCACATCATCCTAACCATTGTTCTAACACTGTGGTCATGTCGTTCTGCACACATGAGCTTTGTTGAGGTGAGAGGGCTTCAGGTCAGCAACGAGACAGATGCTGCCTTGTAGATGGGGTGACTAGATCCGCCTTTGCCCTTCGGTGAGTCAGTTATCACGAGGGGCGCTGCCACCGCGTGCTGTCCTGGCCAGAAAGGGATGGGAGAGGTAGAAGAAGGGTGGAGGATGACAATGACATGTGGGACATCAAAACCGCTGACATGACACAAAGGCCCTGTTTCCCTAAACTGTTTATCTCCACAAACAGGAGAATCCTTACCAAACAGAAACCGTTTCTGGGGAGAAACTAGGGACTCCCTACCAAATGATTCAGGGATTTGAAGACAACCAAAAATGTTTCTTGGATTCCACCAGAAACTAGGAAAACCTGTTTCAGAATTAGTGTCTCTGGAAACCTTTCTTCCAGAAACCGCACCCCTGCAAATGGGGCCAGAAAACCGCTTTGAAGGTGCTCAGTCTAAATTGAGGCAGCTTTAGTAATTAAGTTGCTCTGTCTAGACAGTATTGGAGATGAGGATCAACACTAGGCAAACAAAAAAAGTTTTTTTAGAGATCAAACAGAAGAGTTTTTTTAGGGATATCAAACAGAAGAGTTGAGGGGCGAGAAAAAGGACTTGTTCCTACTCTGAATATATCACTTCCTATTCAATCCGCATCAATTGTATAATGCATTTGAAGATGTGCCTATCTCACCACAAGGTGCATGCCTGTTTTATTGCCATGCTCATCTCAGTTCTTTAGAATAAGCATGTACATCTTGTCATGTGCATTTATTACAGGTAATGAATCTTATTGGAGATGTGAGAGGAAAAGTGGCTGTTATGATGGATGATATGATCGACACAGCAGGTACGTCGTCCCCTAGAAACCAATTCTTAGATTGGACATTTTTTTCCCCTCATAATGGGCAGTTAGGCCATGAGTTTATTCCTTAAACTCAACAGCATTGAGGGCCTTGAGGGCTTGAAGCTAACTGCCATGCAGTAACTAGTCAAGGATTTGCTGTGCCATCTGTCATAGAAAACCTACTGAACGAATGGAATATTATACTACTAGTATTGTTTCTGACTGGTTTGAATACAATTTAAGCTATAATTTAAACTTTAAACCCCGATGAATTGTGCCACATTCCTGCATCACTACTCAAGAAAATTGTACATGACATTGCATACTAACCTAGTTACCTGAGATACTTTGCTTTGGGATATCATTATCCTCATAGAGCTATCAAACACAAATAGGTACTATTGCCAAAGGAGCTGAGCTATTGCATCAGGAAGGAGCTCGAGAAGTATATGCTTGCTGTACACATGCTGTTTTTAGGTATGCTTTAATTCTTGAACAAACCAAAGTCAATTCTGTTTTCTTTCCACTGGCCATACATTGTAGCGAAACTGGATTTTTCTGCTAGTATAACTATACGTTAACTTTTCAGCCCACCTGCCATTGAAAGATTATCAAGTGGATTGTTTCAAGAAGTAATCATCACAAACACAATCCCTCTAAAGGAGGAGAAGACTTTTCCGCAGCTGACCATTCTTTCAGTTGCTAACCTCTTAGGTGAAACAATCTGGCGTGTTCACGATGATTGTTCGGTAAGTTCAGACTTCTAACTCAACAAAAAAAATACTACTCTGTATACCAGATCCGGTGGTTGCAATTGATTCCTCACTATCATTGTGCAAGCCTCATGATACTATTCCTCAAGCAACTGTATTCTCCTTTTCTGGTGTAAAATCTTTATATGAATCTCTAAATCTGCTCAGGTTGGTCATGAGCCATACTCCAGCTTGGATATTGACTGATGCTTAAGGCGTATTACCCATGCTGTGCTCTTCATGCCTAGGTGAGAACGGCTTTTAGTGGTGATGTCTAGTCTCTCACACGACATACCACGACAAACAGCTATTTCTCTATAAGCTGTATAATAGGCATAGTTGATTCCATTGTTGGCAACATTTCACCAGCTGTACAATTTCCATCTGTGACATGTTCACCATTGCTGAAGCTGTTTTTTCTTATGCAGGAATAGTTGTGGCAGCTTGCAACATTTTTTCCCCCTTCTCTTTGGCCTCAGTTTTTGTCTGTGTGTGTGTAATAAGCATGTTTTGTGGAATTCTGTTAGCACGGAACCTCAACCTTGTATTTGAGTGACAGTACATAAGATAATATTCTAGATTGTAGTGCAGTGTTTAGCTATCCTCAATCCGCATATATATAGCTCCATCCTCGTTCCTCCATGACATCCCAGTTTTTGGTTTCTGGGTTTTGCTTTATATATGCGTTTGCTTTGCTGTATTAGACTTTATGATAATGGGTTTTATTTTATGTCACCAGCGTCTCCTTGCAGCAACAGTAATCAAATAAACGTGTTACTTGCAGCAACAGTAATCAAATAAACGTCTGTAGCATCGGTGTTTTATCGACATTCTTTTATTTGGCATCCAAAATGGCCATGAACTTACATCAGGGTGTTTTATCGACATTCTTTTATTTGGCATCCAAAATGGCCATGAACATACATCAGTGCTTAATGATGATAGCAGTTAAATGCGATTGATGAACTGTCCCCTCGGCAAACTGAGGCAATAATAAGAGTCTTTATCTGCTCAGAAGGCTTCAACCAGATATACTGGGTCATCTTCTAATATAATCCATTTCTTTCAGCATCCAAAAGGGAGAACAAAAAACATAATTGCATTAATTAGCTAAGGAAAGCTTCCTGAATCTATTATCTTTTTAAAGCTTCCTGTAGTGAAGTACTCAATTATCTTGCCTTTGTTTAAACACCAAACTTTCTGAATCAATATCTATCCATGAAAAAACCTGGATTGTTGAAGGACAAGAAACTGGTTAGATGTTTGAAACCGGACTACCCAGTGGACCCACGTGAATATTTTTTAATTTTTAACACTTTTTGAAAACTATTTTTAAATCTAACACTCTTTGAAAACTTTTTTTAAAAAACTAAAGTTTTAAAAAAGTTTTGAAACCGGTCATGTATGAAGGCGCGGCCAAAGGTGTTAGTTTTAAAAAAAGTTTTCAAAGAGCGTTAGATTTAAAAATAGTTTTCAAGAAGTGTTAAAAATAAAAAAAATATTCACCCACGTCTTCTCTACGCATTGGACTGCCTGATTGCCTCTATTCTATTACAGTAAAGAATGGCTATTCTTACTATAATCTAGTAGATTATAGAAAGATTGACTCTAGTTGTAAAGAATGGCCATTCTTACTATAATCTAGTAGATTATAGAAAGATTGACAAATTGGTCCATTTGGATAAACAGTCGCAAAAGATTGAATGGCCAAGAACCTTGAAAATTTTGGGCACAAGGTATAATTTTACAGCAAAATTGTGTAATACTAGAATACATCAAAGTCAAAGGAGATCTCCATGCTACACGTAAACTGATATCCTAGGAGCATCCCAGATATCAACACCCTGTTCGTTTCGCTGGTTTATTGTGGCTGAAAGTATTGTTCGCTGGTTTGTTATGAGAAAAAAAATACTGCTGGATGGCTGCTGATCCAGCGAAACGAACAGGGTGCAAGTGATGATAGATGAGATGTGATTCCGGGAGAAAGTGTTAAATCTCGGAGCACATCTAGAATACATCAAAGTCAAAGGAGATCTCCATGCTACACATAAACTGATATCCTAGGAGCATCCCAGACATCAAGTGATGATGGATGAGATGTGATTCCGGGAGAAAGTGTTAAATCTCGGAGCACGTCTCTACAAAAAGTATATTTGATCTTCCAAAAGAATGCCTGCAAAGAGCTGAAATTATAAGGAAACAATGTCAGGCATTCAGCTGTAAAACGTAGATTACTGCAGCTTGTAAAACATCAGGCGATTTACTGATGTGATTATGCAACGGACAGTATCCCAAAAAACCACATCAAACACTCTCCTAGTAAAGAACAATAAGAGTCATGAACACTATATGCTTATACAGGACAGCTTGTAAAACATTAAATGTAACATTATCCTAAATCTCTGGTCCATTGGACACCTGTATAAAACAAAATAACTACAGCCACCAATATTTTGAACAGAAAATGGTGAGTTCAATGGGTGCAGCTCGAATAACACATGAATACATGATAGAACTTACAAAGAACTGCCAATACAAATTCACCTTTTATTAAGAAACTTTATGCAGGGAAGCCATTTGCAGATCCCATGAACATGGTCTGATCAAATTATTAAGCAACTTTATGCAGGGAAGCAACTTGCAAAGAACACTTCTTTCACTGGTCTAGTGTGATATCCCTAAGTTAAAGTACAAGGTCCTAGAACTAGTCTTCATGCATTCTAAGAAAATTTAGCAGGAACTACAGTTGGTTATCGCAGGTTCTCAGACTACAGAAGATATACGAAGCATGAAAACTCTCAAATTCCAAATCTCATAGTACAATATAGGAGCTGAAACAACAGCAAGGTTTGAAGATTACCTGTGTCAGCTGCATAATAGGATCAAGGCAGAGAGCAGACCACCAGTTGAACATGAAATAGATATAGTTACTTATACAAAAGAAATGATCTTCTGATCATTTGCTCGCAACAATAAATTGTTGTATAACCTCATAGTGTACCAAGTGGGATAGAAACCATTTCGATACATTGCATCCATCCACCTCTCAGCTTCATTTCTGTCACCATTCTTGCAGAAACCATGCACAATTATATCAAAAGTCCATCGATTTGGCTGATACCCCTGCCTGCATATCCTTTCATACAAATTAATGGCAGAGTCCATCCTTCCTGCCATAGACAACCCTCGTAACAGCATGTTATAAGTGTAAATATCAACAGGAAAAAACTTTTCCATCTCCTCTCCCAAATGCTCTAAGTCATTCATGTTTCTAATACCACTTGCAAACGCGGAAACTAGATCACCAATCAAGAGCCTTCCTGCCTCCCGACCTTGGATCTCTTCACCCTTCACTTCTAGAGGCTTTGATTTATCTCTTGAACGTAAAAAAGCCTTCAGAAGGTCGTTGCCCATCAATGTGTGCAAGAGAAGCACATTACACAAGAAAGCTGAAACAGGGCGACCTGTTTCTCTGAAATCATCAATAACCTTTACAGCAGTGCCATAATCTCTGACAGAGCACAGCAAGAGAACAAGATGCTCATAGCAGTTGATGCTTGGGATTACACCATTATCCCTTGCTTCCCTCCAGAACACCATTGCCTGCTCAGGCTTCTTAGCTTCACATAGACCAGATATAAATACATTATATAACCTGGTGCAAGGTGTTTTCTTCGCACGAACGAGATTAAAAAAATTAAGTGCATCCCCAATACGTTTGCTCCTTAGATAACTCATGAGAAGAAGGATGTTGCTTACAATTGATGGTTCAATCCCTGAAACCTCCATTTGGTCATACACCGCCTTGGCCATATCAGCCCTCTTAGCATGACCAGCACCAGAAATAAAGTAGTTGTAGCACACACGGGGTTGGAGCTCACTCCGCTTCAACTGGCTGTCTAACAGATCAAGAACCTCGGTATACCTATTCAACTCACACAAAGCACAGACAACTGACTGATAGAGGTTTCGGGTTGGGATGTGCCCCATATCTTGCATTTGCAGTATGAGCCTTGGCAGCACATCCACCCTCTTAATCAATATTAATGCTCGAATCAAGCTCTTGTACGTTGACTCATAGCGATATAAGCCCACATGTCTCTTGCTGCTTGCTATCTGAGGCAATTCGCATGCCGCCTCCACGTTCCCACTCTTGCATACTGCCGCGAGGTACTTGGCCAAGACAGAGTCGATTGTCCAGACTTCCTGCTTGAGTGCCCTGTCTAGCAGCTCCCGCACCCTATCCAGCTTCCCCTCCTGACACAGCACATTTGCAAGCATGGAAAATGTCTGACGCGCTGGAAAGTACCCTCCTGCCATAGCTTCCTCCAATAACAGGCATGCTTCCTCTGTCTCCCCACCATGGCACAGTGCCCTGATCAGATTATTGTAGACATCCTTGTTTGGGTCGATCCCAAGCTCCATCCTCGACCTATACAAATGCATGGCTACTTCGACAAGACCAGCCTTGCAAAAGAAGCAAAGCGCAGCATTCATGGTGGATATGCCAGGAGCAATGCCCTCCTCCATCATTTGAACAAGCAAGTCATACACTTCGCCAAGTCTGTTCCTGACAAGCAAGCGATAAACAAGCTGGTCACACCGCTTCCCATCAAGGATGTAGCCTTCACTTTCCTTCTTATCAGAGAGGAACTTCATCGTAGCATCAAGCTTTCCAGCCTCACTGAGTCCATGGATCCACGCACCATACACATCACCAGACGGAAACTTATCGACGAGCTGGGCTGCCTCAGCAAAACGTCCACGGCGGCAGAACTCAGTGACGATGGAGCCAGCCGCGGGGCCACGGGATGCATCAGCAAACGGCATGGTGTCGAGGAGAGCGACGGCATCGTCGAGGCGGGCGCGACGACAGTGGCTCTTGATGAGTATGCATGTAGCAAAGGGGCTGGGGGCAAGGTTGCGGGCGAAGGACTCGGCAAGGTCGTGGAGCGACGCATCGACCAGGGAGTTGAGGAGGATGCGTGATGAGACGGCGTTGAGGTCGAGGCCGCGGAAGCGCATGCGGCCGAGGACGTTGAGCCCGCGCTGTGGGTCGCCCGCGACGGCGTAGCCGACGACAAGAGTGTCGTGGAAGCGCAGGTGGCCGCCTGTCGCGGGGGTGTCGGAGAAGAGGCGGAGCCAGTCGAGGAGGACGGCGTTGCGGCGCGCGCAGGCGAGGAGGCGGAAGACGGCGTGGTAGACGACCCGCGTGTGGCTGTAGCGCGGGCGGCGGCCCGACCAGTCGAAAAACCTGAGGCGGAGCAGCAGCAGGGCGTCGGCGTCGTGGAGCCCCAGCGGGCGGTGGCGGAGCACGGCGAGGACGAGCTTCTCCGAGAGCGGGAGAGCCTCGAGCGCGGCCGTGTCATCGGACGCGAGCGCCCCGTAGATCGCGTCGAGCGCCCTGGGCGGCGCCGGCGCGGACGCGGGGCTGCGGGACTCGAGGAACCAGTCGTGGAAGGAGGCGGCGATGGCGGACTTGGCCGCGGCTACGAGGCGAGCGTCCTCGGGGCGCGGCGGAAGCAGCGGAGAGAGTGGCGGGAGCGGCGGCGCGCGCGGGGGAGACGAGGAGGCGGACGCCGAGAAAGTGTTCGAGAGAATGGCGAGGAGGGGCCGCGAGAGGTGGAGCTGGAGCCGGCGGCGGGAGCGGCAGGAGAGCGGGGCGAGGAGGATGCCGGGCATGGCGAGGCGGGCGGTGGTCAGCGCTGCGGACGCGGCCGCGGCCGCCGGCAGCAGTGGCGGCCGGCGGCGGCAGGTGGCATCTGTGGGGTGCGTGCGGACGGGCGGGGCGGCGGCGGCGGAAAGGCACCAGGCACAGGCAGGGTACCCCTTCGGAGTTGAGTTTGGGTTGGGTCATGGGTCAGTCGTGGTGGCGTGATGTGGGCCGAGTGTTTGTTTGGATCGGCTTGGCTCCGGCCATTTCCCTCTCTTTGTTTTTCCTCTTTTATTTATTTATTTTATATATGTCTCTTAAGTCTTAACACGCAAACCCCCCACACGCGCACACACTCACACCCCTACGCACATATTAAGACATACAACTATACACAACGTGAAGATCACGTCCTTAGTGAGATCGACAGAGTAACCGAGAGCTCCGTAGACGACGGACACGTCGTTCTGACCATTGTGGCACCACATGAGGAGGCAACTGAAATTTTTTTTTGGGGAAAACCCCGGTGGGAATCACGCGCCAAGCGGCGCTCGAATGCGTGACCGCCTGCTTCCGCGCCGGAAGAGCAGACCGATTTCACATATTTATATTATCTATTTCTAAAATATTTTTTCTTGAATAACCCAGGAGAGTTGTGTGTCATTTCATTCAGGTAGAAAAACACAAGAACAAAAGAGTTAGGCAAAAAGCCGAACCCGAATACGAAGGCACACCAGTCATCCACAACCAAACAATCCCCAGAGGAAAAAGACTCGTCGCAAAAAAAAGGCCTGACCAAGGACCACTCGGAAAAACTATAGAACTATGAAGTTGGTGATCCAGTGAGGAGGGTCTCGAGCTTGGAAGCACTAGCCCAGCACCATATGGTGCTCTCAACAACCACTATTTGCAGGGAGAGCCTGAAGGTTTGGCTGCAATCCTATTATCACAGTAGATATTTTTTTCATCACCGAGTTAAATAGGAATGTAAAGAGAAAAAATTAAGTCTATCTGTGAGTTCACGGACAAACCTGTTTAGTTAAACATGTGTATACCTAGGGTTTAGATGGAACTTAGACCGCTAAACAGATCAAAATAATGTGGTGATGCAAATTCTGGTTAGCGATATCGGGCTAGCATTATGCCTACAATATAATGATTATAATAGGTGAAAATTACATATAACTTTAACACATGTTGTGCTATCAATATAATTCTGGTTACACAGCGGCACGTAGGTTTACGCAACCGCCGAGACTCTCACTACCGCCGCCACCAGCGCCGCGCCTAGGGCCCCTCTCCTTCTTTTCTCTTTGGAGCATCTGTCGGCGACAAGAAGGGAAAGGAACCCATCTTTTTTTCCCATAGTTTTCATATCTAGTTGCTTAAATTTTAGTCAAATAAATCTTCCGGCGAAATCAGATGATTTTCGGCCGGGATCGTATTTCCTGCGATGACTTCAGCGATTGCCACGACGAGTTCACCGTTACAGGCATCGATTTCATCAGTAGGCGGCCAATTTCTGGCCTTTATTCGCAAGGGGAGGGGTGCTTCTGGGTGCCCCCTACGAGGACAACGACTTCGGGGCACCGATCTCATCGTCGATGGTCGCGGAGAGGAAATCAGGTGATGAATCTATATTCTATGTCGTACCCGACGATGCAACTGCAAATAGTGGTTCCGAAACGTTGGGTCTTGCGGCATATCCAAAAATTTGGGGTTGGTCGTTGGATTCGGAATGAGGACTACACTTTGGCTCCAACATTTGTTGGAAGCCATCAGAGAAGAAGACGATAGAAGAATCTGGATATATTATTATGTGTTTTTATTTCAGATTTTTTCATGTGTAATTTGGGAATTTACCGTGTTAAGATTTAATATATAAATCCCCACCGTTCGTGAAAAAAAGATACCAATTGATTTGTGAGCCGGCTTAAATAATAATAATAAAAAAGGCTCCACACTTCTTTATTATCCACTGAGGCACGCACAGAATCTCTCACAAGCTGACAAGCACAATCGCGTCTCCTTCACAATCTTTATGAAGGTCACAAAGATTTCACAATCTCTAAGCTACCTACAAGTCGACCTCAAAGAGTAACGAGGGCAGCTCCAACAATCGAGTTTTGAGCTAGCCTAAGCATTTTTATTTCATATTTCAACAGAAGAGAGAGAAAGCTAGCTCTTATCAAGAGGCAGGCTCTTACATATATTCCAAGATCATGTGAGAGTGTCGTATGGACGTAATCATACTAAGAGTCATTACTAAAAGTTAACATTGTTAGAGATGTTGGCTTAGGGTTACTAACTAGTTCTTACTGTTGCAGGTGCCCTAAGTTGATGATCGGCTGCAAGCACACAATGCTTAGTCCATCCAAGAACATTCACTAGACGCTCTAGACCTTTACATGGCATACTTTGGCCTTGTTTAGATTGAAGAAGTTAGAAAATTTTGGAACTATCGCATTTTGTTTGTATTTGACAATTATTGTTCAATTATGAACTAACTAGACTCAAAAGATTCGTCTTGTGATTTACAATCAAACTATGCAATTAGTTATTTTTTTATCTACATTTACTGCTCTATGCATGCGTCCAAAGATTGATGTGATGGAGAGAGTGTGAAAAAATTCTAACTTTTGGGGTAATCTAAACAAGGCCTTTGTATAGACGAAGGGCAACCAACGCTTATGGGACAACTACAAGATATTTTTTGCCCTCTGCAACATGCTAGTGCGATATTCCTCAGGGTGTCAGCCGTTGAGGCCTTTTCTAGAATGGGCCCTCGGAGGCACCATTTGTTAATGACTTTGTACGCGCGAGCGTACCTGGTTGATTCGGGGAATCGGTTAGGGGGTTAATTGGACTGTGCTGCTACTCCATGGGTTAACCTTGGACTGTGCTGCTACTCCATGGGTTTAACCTACCATTTATTTTTGACACTCAACATGTTGTTTATCCCTCTGAAAATAATCTTTTCGTAGAGTCCAAGATCACTGAAATCGGAGTTTGTAGTAAGAAGTTATTGTGTTTTTCGTGCAGTGACCTATTGTTGAGGACATCCCAGCCGTGCACACTAGTTCAAGCCCAAAGGGTACAAATCAAGGGCCACTTACAAGAAGCCGTGCCAAGAAACTACAAGAGCAGATGAATTCGGTCCTAACTGATTGTAATTTTAACACTTCTGATAATGTCATACTACCTAAATGTCCTATCTTAATGATGCTTAGGTTTACACATGAAGACATGAAAGGCACATGGCCGAAGGATCAAGACACAGTGCTACAAAATAGCTTCGTCGGAAAAGTAACACATGCGGACGACCGGACCCAGAAAAAAGTAACACGCATGACAAGTAACACAGACGGACGACCGGACCCAGAAAAAAGTGACGCAGAAGGTCAATAGTCTGCTAGGGGCAGAATTTGGTACAACTTCTCATGTAAAACTGTACCAATCTACAAAGTTTCGTGGTGCATGCTGCTCATGGCTGAAAAGCTCTTCGAGTTTACTTTCACACCCAACAAACGGTTCGTCATTTGAACTTCCCAATAAGGAGTTATGGCCAGATTAGTGGACATTGCTCTGGAAGCCAACAGTCACGCAAGACCACTTCGGGAATCCATCTCGAGGGGACCTTTCACATTACCTATCTTCAGAAACTCCATTTCGTTTTTACACCTAACTAGGAGGGTTATTCCTAGTATAAATATCCCCTTCCTCTAAGCTATTATCCCCTTCCTCTAAGCTATTAGGGAAACCTTTTGATCATTTGATAAACTACATGATATTGCAGCCGAGCTGCCGAGTGCCTTACTCAAACCTTTGTTCTTCCTCGTTCTTCTTAGACTTGTGAAGTGATCCCTCTGGGTTCCTCTAGTTTGTGATCTATGGTTTCCAGTACGGCTGCACCGTTTTGTGTGGATTAGTTCCGGATCGTGGTTCTGCGGTCGTTCGGAGATCAAGTCGAAGTCTTCGTGGTTTCGGTGCCTCTCTCCCCGTCGCTTGGTTGCATCCAACCTTTGTCAGGTATAAAGCTAGTTATCCCACTGTTCACAGTAAGTTATCTTTGATTCGTGACCTACTATCCTGAAGATCAGGCCACCCTCAAGGACGTTCCTTATCACCTGTGTTGTTTTGCCCAACCGTGAAAGTTTTACACATTCCAAGTCCAATGGCTAGTTTTGGAAAGGTCCAGAAGTTCCTTAAACTTCTAGGGAAGTTCCACACATTTTCTGCTGCAATGGCTATTTAGTTATGTAGGGGTATTTATACCCCCCTGTGCTTTCATTCGGAGGGTTAGTTGTTGATTCTGTACCACACCCATATTGAAGCCAAAACCTATTAGAGATGTCCTCAACCCCCTAAATGGCTAGGCATTATCCAACGAGTTCCTGTGGTTGTGGTGAGCCATGAGAAAGTTTGTGAAGATCACGACTTCGCCTCCACAAGGGAAGAAGTTAGTGAAGTGAGAAAAGCGGTCGAAAGAAATCCAGATAGAGCTTGAACTTGGGTGGTCAGTCGCTCACGGCCTACTCAACAAATACGTAGGTCCTTCCCTGAAAGGAGTCGAATTTCAAAAAAACAACTCCTTGTGTCTTTAGTTTGGTTTGTTATTTTTGAGTTCTTGCCTTAATGTTATTTGCACTCGATCTAGTTGGTTGTGTGTGTTTATAAGTGCAGGTACTTTGTGGATTTGCTAGTGGCTACCTTTAGACACATATTCAAGTTTATGTGAATGTTATGTAGAATTATGTGGAAGTTTCACACCTAGAGCTAACCCGCTACAAAGTTTGGTGTTAACAGTTTTGAAAACCTCATTCACTCCTTTTAGATGACATCCCGATCCTTTCACTTGCAATATTTTTTGTCTTGTTTAGAATATAATTTTATTCAACTGAACTCGTATGATGTAAACCAAACAACATCCAGCTACATACAGCAACTCAACTCGAGGTGCATGGCTTGGAAGAGATCAACTTGAGTTTTATCTATAGAGCTTGAGGAGGAAGAAGAAGAAGAAGGCAACTTTTAGAAAGGTCTCCATTCCCAACTCAGGTGAGGTCATGGTCGAAGAAGAGGTGAGGCATCCGTCGGGCTGGATAACGAGCCAACTTCTCTCGATTCGTTCTAGCTCATTTAAATAAGAAGCTAGCTCAGCTCAGCTCGGCTCGGCTTGTTACGAGCTCAAGCTAGCTCATTTAGCTTGTGACCCAGACCATAAAAATCCCACAAATCATAATTTGTACATTTATCCAAAACTTGGAAATACTAATAATGCGAAAAAAACAACTCATCCATAAACATCAAATAACTTTGGCTCTTTATATTAGGCTTACGAGCTAGCTCATGAGTTGGCTCATTAACTACACAAGCTGAAATGCTAGCTCAGCTTAAATGATCTGAGTCCAGCTGAGCCACTAACGAGTCGGAAACAAACAATGCATTATGCTACACATGGTCACAAACATATACAACGAATATGGCTAGGGCCTACGAACTAGTTTCTTAAAGCTTAATTATGTTTCAACAAAAGACTCCCCGTTGTGCGATGGTGTAAAGCCAAATTCTTCTATAAGGTGTGTGGTTGCTGGCACAAATAGAAATCAATAAAAAAAACCTCCTTTTGTGACTATTCGGTATTCTCAACGTATCTTTCCCTAAGAGTGCATGAAAAATGAATATAGTCCCTTGCTTAAATGTTTAGATATGCGTGCATGCCTACCATGGCAACCAAATGTTTGCAGCTTCGTGGTAGCCCACATAAAACGGAAAACCAAGGAGCTCTAGGAATTGCATGTGTCTATATATAGATATACATGCAATTAGAACCAAGAGGTAGGGAGGCAAACGACTCTCATGGCCACACATTTACATCTCCTTTTTGCGATGTCCCATATACATATACTACAACCAATTATGTTAGTTCTATAATAAGCAAAGCTGTCATCTCCTCCATCAACACCAAAACTCAACAGCAACAACATCCATATCGCCCAGAGAAAATGAAGACGTCGGCAACCGTGTCATTCTTCATATTAGCCCTCACACTAGTGGTCATACCGCTCATAGCAGAGGCAGAAGAGAGCGATGACGCAAAGAAGGCAGCAGAAGACTTCTGCGCTACTCTTTGTGCAGACAAGAAGGAGCCAGCTATCAACAGCAACTGCAAGGAGTCATGCGCCCTCTCCCAGCGCTCCGACTTGGTGTTCTTCGAGAGTGTCACGTGCTTGGGAAAATGCACCCAGTTTGACAATGTCCCTGCCATGAAGTCTTGCGAAGAAGGATGCAAAAAAGAGTACAAGGCTAAAGCGGCAGAGGTTGCCGCTAGCTGCAACGCGGTCTGCAGCAAGGTGGAGAAGGACCCACATCGTATCGAAACATGCAAGATGGCATGCACCCCGCCTCCTAATTGAAGCACTTCTATGCACCTACGTACGAGAGACCTAGCATTCTTGGTGAAGCCTCAAATCATTGTTGTATCATAAGTAGAAGTGACTTGAAGCCATGATAAATTTACATGTATTGAAATGGTTCAAATTATAGCTCAAGGTTGTGTAGAAAAGAAGAATGAGACAAATATTGTTGTAATCCCTTATGAAGATATATATGAATCGATAAGAATTAGTATCAAGATACTTTAAACTCAAGTGAGTGAAATAGACATATCTTTCGATCTTGAGTATATGTATCTCATACTATCAAGCGAACAGTTTGACAAGTCTCAAGTGAGTGAAATAGACATATCTTTCGATCTTAAGGGCTAACATTAGAGAAAACTTGGCACATCACTTGCACTTATTGGTCTTGGAGCTTTTTTTTGTTGGGTTGGTTATCCCTATGAATAATCTTTTTTAGAGTTCAAGATCATTGAAATCAGAGTTCAGAGTAAGAAGTTATTTTATTTTTCGTGTGTGGTGACCTTTGCTGCTTTGCCAACCTGCAAAAGTTGTGCACATTCCAGGTCCAATGGCTAGTTTTGGAAAAACTTTTATGGAAGTTCCACACTTTTTTCTGCTGCAACGACTAATTTGTGATGTGTGGGATATTTATACTCCCTCCGCTTCATTTGGAGGGTTGTTGGTTCTCCCACACAACCATATTGAAGCCAAAGCCTATTGAGCACTCCCCACCATCCCTTTTGTTGTGAGATTTGTGTGATTTTATGAGAAATCTAGTGAGTTGGGTTGAGAGATTTGGTGATTGAGAGCAAGAGTGAGCAACAAAATCCATGAGAACTTGTGGGGATTGTCAAGTAATATATTTATCGTTTGTTACTCTTAAATGTCAAGCCTCCTAGATGGCTAGGCATTATCCGGCGTGTTCCTGTGCTTGTGGTGAGCCGTGGGAAAGATTGTGAAGACTTCAACTTCGCCTCCGCAAGGGAAGAAGTCCAATAGTGAAGCGAGAAAAATGGCTAAAAGAAATTCGGCTAGAGCTTGACCTTGGGTGGTTGGTCACGGCCTACTCAAAAGAGACGTTGGTCCTTCCTTGGAAGAAGCTGAACTTCGAAAAACAGCTCCTTGTGTCTTTAGTTTTGTTTGTTTATTTTTGACTTCTTTCCTTGACGTTGTTTCCACTTGATCTAGTTGGTTGCTTGTTTGTGAGTGCATGTACTTTGTGGACTTGCTAGTGGCTATCACCATATGCATATCTTCAAGTTTGGATTGAGCTAGAACTCTCAAGGCGTAGTTATTCTATGTTTGCGTGGAAGTTCTATGGAATTCTGTGGAAGTTTCACACCTAGCTAACCCGCTACAAAGCTTTGTTGTTAAATTTAAGAAACCCTATTCACCCCTCTAGATGACATCCCGATCCTTTCGCTTGCAATATTTTTCATCTTGTTTAGAATATAGTTTTATTTAACTAAACTCCTATGATCTGAGCCAAACAATATACAGCTGTAGCAGCTCTGGCTTGAAGTGCACGGCTTGGAGGAAGAGATCGACTTGAGTTTATCCGTAAGAGCTTGAGGAAGAAGAAGAAGGCAACTTTGGGAAGGCCTACATTCTCCTACTCAGGGAGGCCATGGTTGAAGATGGGGTGAGGCGGTCAACACCATCCTCCTTTGAAGCTTCAGAAAACTCTATCCAACAGGGTGAGGCGGGGAGCTCTTGCGTCATGGATGAAGGAGAGAGCAAGAGTGAGTGGGAGTGTTTTGTTTTGTGTGATAGAGCTCTGCATGGTAGGGCTAGTGAGGTAAAGGAAACTTGGTATGACATGTAGGGCGAGTGGGAGCGTTTGTTAGTGCGAGTTGTTGCATGCTAGCCGCAGGCGATGCTCGGAAAGCTCGATAAGACCTTGAGAGTTTTGTTCGGTTTGGATTCTGCGGTGATCTTCAGATACAAAGCGGACTTTGATTTAACTAAGATTTAATAGAAGGATTTTGACAAACTTATTTTTTATTCACGAGAGAACCCAATACTCTCTTTCTCGCTCTCTCTCTTCTTTCCTAAATGTACATAGTGTCGCTTTCTTGCATCATTTCATATGCCTACGTGGTCAAGTTTGATGAAGACCACCACTACTGGAAACCCGAATTTCCATGAGGGTTTCAATTTTTTTCAGTTATTGCATATACAAGAAAACATTATTTTGTGATTTAAATTTTTCCGTGGGTTGTAATTTACTTGTCGGTCTAAGGTCGACAGGAAAACATTTTTGTGACGGCTACAAGTTGATAGCGAAACATGGGGCACCAACAAGGAAATACATTTTTTTTACAGTGGTTTTCATGATAGGATAATTATTCTTTTGTCATGTTGGTTTCCCATCGTCAAGCAAATCATTTCCCTATCAATAACATATGATTTTTTTGTCGGTTTAATACCGACAGAAGTAAATACCTACTTCTGATAGTTTTAATTTTCCAAACGATTCTGCACAATTTTCGTGATGGTGGACCATCAAACATTTGTTTAATTCCCTGTCGCTCTATCCCTAGGGGTTATTCCCGATGCTGCATCGTCAAGAAAATTGGTTTTTAATTTTCCTGATGGCATTTTCAATTTTCCTGATGGTAATTGCACCGTCAGGGATATCCCCATTTCCAATAGTGCACACTAAGAAAACAGAAGGGAATATTATGTGCTTAGAGTTTATCAAAGATCATGTTTCAACAAAAATAGACTCACAATTGTGTGATGGTGTAAAACCAAATTATTTTATAAGGTGTGTGATGTTTGCTAGCACAAATAGAAACTCAATAAAAGAGCCTCTTTTTTTTTACTATTTATCAGCATACCTAGAGGTGTTTGAATTCAGAGACTAAAGTTTAGGAAGTGTCACATGGGGATGTCGTATAGGGTGTTCGGATACTAATAAAAAAACAAATTACATCATTCAGTAATCCGCGAGACGAATTTATTAAGCCTAATTAATCCGTCATTATCATATGTTTACGGTAGCATCACATTGTCAAATCATAGACTAATTAGGCTTAAAAAATTCGTCTTGCAAAACAGTTTCGATTTGTGCATTTAGTTTTGTAATTAGTTTATATTTAATACTCAATACATGTGTCTAAACATCCGATGGGAGGTAGAAGTTGCAACCACATCTTTGCGACTTTACAGTCACAAACAAACAAAAAAACTTTGCGACTTTGCAGTCACAAAAAAAACAAAGAAACTTTGCGACTTTGTGCTGTGTGGTAGCTCACATGAAACGGAAAACCAAAAAGGATCGGAGCTAGGAATTGCATGCATCTATATGTAGATATACACATGCAATTAACTAGGACCAAGAGGAGAGAGAGGTAGGGAGGCAAACTCTCATGGCCACACACTTACATCATCGGTGGTCTCCATATTGCGATCGATGTCCTATATATATAACCAACAACCATGTTAGTTCAACAAGCAAAAAAACCTGTGATCAACAACAGCTAGCAGCAACAAATAAACACCCACCTCGCCGAGCGAGAGAATGAAGACCACCATGGCATCAGCCGCGCTGCTCTTGGTGCTAGCCCTCGCGCTAGTGTCCGCCCCACTCACCGCAGAGGCAAAGAAGAAGAAAGCAGCCGCCGCCGCGGCCACCGGCGAGTCGGCCGAGACGAAGAAGATGGAAGACAGCTTCTGCGCCACGCTCTGCCAAGGCAAGAAGGGGATGGGCCTCATCGTCTGCAAGGAGTCCTGCGAGCTCTCCCAGCGCTCCAACCTGGTGCTGTACGGGAGGATCCAGTGCAAGGGCAAGTGCACCGAGCAGAAGGGCATCACCGCGCCGGCGATGAAGGTCTGCGAGGAGCAGTGTGACAAGGACTACGTGGTGAAAGCGGCCGAGGTCACCGCTGCCTGCAACAAGACCTGCGCCAAGGAGAAGAACAAGGCGCTCAGCGAGACTTGCAGGAAGGGCTGCACCCCTCCTGCATCTTGAACCATGCACTTCCATCTTCTGCTGCGTACTCGATCTACACGTACATGCGGGTGACTGACATGGCATTCAGCTCAGGCTGATGTGCTATCTATCTATACGTCGTCGTCGTCACCGGCTGGCCGCATGCAACAATCATTTGATGGGGGTTCAGCTCAGGCTGATGAGCTATCTATATACCTATTGATTTGGTATTTTTGTAACCTAATTAATTGTTTTTGTTCAAATATATCGGCAATCGATCGAAGGATCGATCCATCGACGATATATAGTTTCATCGACTGCTTGATATTAGCAGTCCAATGTAATGTCACGCAAATAAGCATTTGTGTGGTTTTTTGTTTGATTGATTGAATGAATGAATGAAAAGGCATGCTGACAGTTGTTACCACTAAATAATCTTTGGTTCTATTTTTCACATTGGGTGAATGCCTATATATGTCAAGCACAGTTTTTTTTATTGTCTTCAAGTAAGCAATACGCGAATGTTTCATGCCTGGATTAATCTCCGGTATGTGTGTGTTACATTGTGATTCACTGTTGGCACGTGGAAACTGGTATGTAAGTATTGGTTGAACAGGTTTAATACAAACATAGAGCAAAGAAACTAACTAGTGCAAATAAGTTGAATATGAAGGGTAAAGATGATCAAAATGTAAAAGAATTTGAATCAATAATGTTTCCATTATTATGGAAAAATATTAACAAGCAATGGACATTATTAGGCGACCTATCGGTTGCATATCAGTGACACAACCATGAACAGGTTTCAAAGTGGCGGAGCGCAATCGTCATGACACCTAGACGACTGGTGAAAGCAATTTGGTCCATGATGATTCTTGTGACTTGAAAACACTGCTCAACTTTAGACAATGTTCAAATGGCAAATAGAGGCCAATTGTGTTATTTAGGCACTAAATGGTCCATTAAATGGTTTGATCGTTCCAAATTATAAGCCGCTTTGATTTTTTTTTGGTACATCAAATTTATGATGTATCAAGACTATAATTTGGAACGGAGGAAGTATTGTTTATCATTGACCTCGTGTTTTCATCCATTTCAAATTACTAGGTGAATTCCCCGCGCGTTGCTGCGGGAATGCAAGAGTAATTTAAATTGAGTTAAGAGAAATAGGATGTAGAAGGAATCTCATTGGTGTATATAAAAGAAAACACGGTCACTAACCTATATGATCGACCAGTACGGGATACTAATCTCATCCACTCTCACCCCTCACCCCTACTATACCTGAGGGTCATCCCCCTCCCAAAAGTTCTAGGAGTTTTCCTTCACAAAATCATACATATTTCGGACGACCACATATAATCCATGTGATATGTAGTTTTGCTAGGTTTTTCTTAGAAACGGGCTTTTGCTTAGAAACGGTTATCAAAGAAAACACAGTCACTAACCTATAGGATCGGCCAATACGGGAGGCTAACCTCATCCACCCTCACCCCTCACCCCTACTATACCTGAGGGTCATCCCCCTCCCAAAAGTTCTAGGAGTTTTCCTTCACAAAATCATGCATATTTCGGAGGACCACATGTAATCCATGTGATATGCAGTTTTGCTAGGTTTTTGCTTAGAAACGACAGTTTTGCTAGATTTTTCTTAGGAACGGACGTTTAAATGTTTGCAAAATAGTTATCAAAACATATCCATGTGGGGTCTTGTTTTGAAGAGTTTATTGCGAGGAACACCATGGTGCAATTGGATTTTAATTACGATACTTGGTTTAGGTGTTACGACTTTTTTCTATTTCAAAAGAAATAGCTAGTGGAAGATAAATGAGGCTTAGTGGACGGATGACGTCACTTAGTGGGCGGATGACATCATTTTGCTGATGTGGCCCAATGAGAAACCAGAGAAATAGGTTAGTGGGTCTTTGCTTTATAGGAGGTATAGATATGATATTTTGACTTTTCTAGTTATATTGCTTTTATTATATATGTAGACATAAAGTATATCTAAGTACATAAAAAGTTATTTATCTAGAAAAAGCCAAAACGTCTTATAATTTGGAATAAAGAGAGCAAGTAAGTACCATCTTATATAGAGAGAGGATGCATTTTTAAACTCTTAGATGTAGCTAGCTACTCCTTTCCTATGATAGAAATCAAATATTTCCTTTGTTCTAAATTATAAGTCATTCTAGCCTATTTTGGTACATAATTTTTATTATATCTAGACAAATAGTAAAATCCATGTATCTAGAAAAAACTAGAATCATTGGAGGGAGTAGAAGGAACAACTAGCTGATTGGTGCAAATAATGAAACGCTGCACCAGGCGATATACTGATATAAATGTTAGCACACATTCTTAGTTGCTCCCTCCATCTTAAAATAAAAGATATGGTTCAAAATTTCACTCCAAATTATAAATTTTTATAAATTGCTCAATCACATCTATGCGTGCTTGCCCTTTAAATCGTAGAATATTCCTTTAAAACATCATTATATTCAAAATAACTCATGTAATTTATAGCCGAAATCAATAATATACCACTACAAGAAATGTGTCGGTTTATGACAAAACGTGTGTCATAAACCATGCGCCTTAATCCATGGTTTGTGACGTTTATATGTTGATAGAATGTCATAGAATGGATTGTGACATTTATATGAACATATAAATGTCACAAACCATGGATAAAGACGCATGATTTATGACGCACGTTTGTCATAAACCGACATTTCTTGTAGTGTACATACATGTCTTTTTTAAACTAAGTCTTATTACTAGAAAATATAACAAGATAACAATTGCTAAGAAATTAAGCAAGGTACAATTAAACTAACTAATTAGTGAGGTGTTAGTTAGTGTTTTGTCACACTCATTATTTGGTCTTAAAATTGTTTAGATGTCTCTGATAGAGTATATAAATAATCTCTTTTCTTACCATAATATGCATGCGTTGTGCACGATAATTTATACCATTTGCTACAAGTCAATGCACGCCGTGAGAATTTTTTTCTGCTTCTTCGTGCATCTTTTTACATCGTGCACACGTCGAAAACACTTCTTCACGTTTGTACTTGGCCAGTCTTAAAAGAGGAGTTTCATTACATTGTTTCTAAAATTATCATGTCATGTGAAATGAAATGACATTTGCACAAAACACTAATTTTTAATGAAGAGTTTCATTCTATTATTTTATAGACATTTAATTTCTAGACTTATAGGTAATCGTGATAAGAGAAATTCATCTAGATAAAACCTATTTCTTCTCTCTTTTTAAATATACTATCATATCATCCAAAATACCTAGTATCTGATAACCTATTTAATGCAAATACAACCCGACACTACCGTTAGCGAGCTCTGTTTCTTAGGAAAGTTCCTTGTACTCTGCTGCTACTTCCACTAAAAAAACAGCGGCGAAAATTAATAAACAAAAAAATCTCTGTTCATTTCACATCGAAATCTCCGCCTCCAGTCCGTCCTGCACGCTCCCGACCGGCCGACCCCCACACTCCCCACCTTCCATGGCGGCGCCGGCGGCCACCCGCCTCCACGCCCCGTTCCTCTTGCTTCCTTCCCCACCGCGACCGCACCCTCCGCTCCGCCTCCGCTTCCTCCTGCCGTCCCCGCCGCCGCTCCGCCTCCGCCGCCGCTTACCACTTCTCGCGGCCGCCGCCATCTCCGCCGCCGCCGCCGGCGGCGGCAGCGGCGGGGAGGACACTGCCGCCGCCAGGAAGACCGACAAGGCCAGGCAGCTGCAGAAGCGGGTCCTCGTGGGCGTCGCCATCGGGGTGGGCGCCGGCGGCGTCGTGGTCGCCGGCGGCTGGGTGTTCGCCGCCGCCGTCGCGGCCGCCGTCCTTGCCGGCTCCCGGGAGTACTTCGAGCTCGTCCGCGGCACTGCCGGCGGAGGCGGGAGCCCGCCGCCGCGCTACGTGTCCCGCGCGTGCTCTGCCATCTGCGCTCTCATGCCCATCCTTGCGTTGTAAGGGCACATCGCGTTTCTTCTTGCGTTGCTTATCTTTTAGCGTTCTGTATATCCCTCATAGTTGAAATTTGCTTCGAGCTGAGGTGGAATTTAGCTACAATTTGAATGAAGCTACCATCTTTTAGCGCAATGTGATTGTGAGCTGCCTACTGCTTAGGCCATAAAGTGGATCTGACATCTGAGTGTTCCAGGAAAGGGAGCTGTGCAAAAAATTGCTTCATCCTATAGTCCTATTCCTATGTAATTTTGATGACAATTTGATGAACTTGGTTGCAGTGGAAAACTGTTCTGACTGATAGAACATGAAAAATGAATTGAAGCTAGGTCATCAGCTACATTGAAAAAAAAATAGCCTTATAACTTTTCAGCCTGTGAAATTGAGTAATCTGCTGGTGTGATTATTAAGATTTCGATTTGTGGGATATTGGGATTATACTCTCATTCCTGAGTAAGGAAGAACTTCAAGGAATAATGCTTTTTCTAACATCCCTGCAATATAGTTGAGTTTAGGTGACTTTGGAGCTTAATCTTCTTCTTAATTGCTTGGGATTTCTAACATCAATAGCGCAGAACCTCTTTGAAGTTCATTAGTTAGTTTCAACAAGATAGGCAGGGGATTGTAGATATATCATGGTGATACTGCTAAGGATTCACAATCTCAATCTGAGAGCGAAAATGGGCCACATGCATATATTTAAGAATTCTACATATTCAACTGTTATTTCATGTAAATATGACCATAGCTTTGATTTC
The DNA here is from genome assembly GCA_022457205.1 of Saccharum spontaneum. Taxonomy (NCBI): domain Eukaryota; kingdom Viridiplantae; phylum Streptophyta; class Magnoliopsida; order Poales; family Poaceae; genus Saccharum; species Saccharum spontaneum. The sequence goes on along the minus strand of CM039594.1, from coordinate 8,570,536 downwards.
TGATGTTTCACCTGTCTATTTTCCTAGGTACTATGGACGCATGGATGTTACCGTGACGTTTTCTGCATTTGTTATTGCAATATCATTGCTTTTACAAAGAGGAAATCCTCGTTTTGCTCAGCTAACTAGTTCAGTTTTTGGGTTATTTTATTGCGGCTATCTACCTTCTTTCTGGGTTAAGCTTCGTTCGGGACTAGCTGCCCCTGCCTTAAATACAAGTAAGTTTCTTGGTTGGATCGTCTTTTTTGCTCTGCCAGCCCTTGTGCTCTTTAGTTTGCTACTGTTGATACAAATAATGTGTGTGCTAAATATATTGGCCTGTGCCCATCTAATTAGTCTTCCTGTTGTCTTTGTTAGTTACAAGGATATTTTTATTATCTAAGTCCTTACAAGGTCATATGGTTCTAGTGTTTCTATTTCTTTGCTACCTGTAAGGCCCTCCCCTAATATACAGTGTGTTTTGCCAGGTATAGCATACAGTTGGCCAATTCTTCTTGGTGGACAAGCTCACTGGACAGTTGGACTTGTAGCAACCTTGATGGCGATTAGTAGCATCATTGCTGCTGATACATTTGCTTTCCTTTGTGGAAGGGTATGCTCTTTATTAACACATTTTCTTTTCTTTTTTATGTCTTTCTATTGTTGAGTTCCATATCTAGAGTACCCAACTTGCGTGGGACTAAAGGCTTTGTTGATGTTATTTATTTTGTGCTGCATAACATCATGTGTTTACTTTTACCAATGCACCAGTGTAATATTGGACTAAGAAACAAGTGTAGTTATTTGGGTTCTTGTAGCTCATTATTTTAGATATAGCAAGTATCTGTTATCTGTATACCTTAAGACAGTTTTTGAAATAAGGCCTGTTGCTCATGAATTATGATGCCAACAAACCATGTGGTTCATGGTGTAAGGTGAACCATTGAAGCTTCGCCTTAAGACTAGCTGCACCCAACTGATACCTGCTTTATGCAGTGCCCAGTTAATTTATTGGTATAATGTGTGGTCAGTTAAGTCTACAGTTTATAGTAGTTGAAATGAGTACCATGTGACCATGTTATTTATTCGTTGTTTCAGGCATTTGGTCGTACTCCTTTGACTAACATAAGCCCTAAGAAGACCTTGGAGGGTGCTTTAGCTGGTCTAGCTGGTTGTGTACTGACCACTGTGCTGCTGTCAACTGTCTTATGCTGGCCAAGATCGCTGTTGAGGTGTGACTTCTGGAATATCTACTATTATTGTGTTAGCAATGGAGCATTACTTTCCTCTAGTGAAGTGCCATCTAGCACATCAAGAGCAAAACCAAAAAGGAAAACTATATTATGTGCTTATTAGACTTTGGACTTGATTATCCTGAAAGGGCATGCAGCCTATCATGATTTTATCATTTTCTTCAAAGTTGCAACATATAGATGGTGATACTGCATTCCCTTGTTTGTGAATGGAAAATATTTGGGCTACATTTCATTTCAGTGCCTAATAGCTATTTCATCGATATCAGTGCTACAGCTTATGGAATCCTGATCTTTCTGGGTTCATTATTTGGGGATCTTGTTGAATCTCTGATTAAGCGTGATGCTGGTGTAAAGGACTCTGGATCACTCATTCCTGGACATGGTAAGCAGTGTTAATCTCCCCTATGCCCTTCTCTACACTGCTTGTACTGCATTGAAATAATCATCCTTGGAGAAAAATATATATCATAGAAGTGGAGAAATGCATAGCCGCATTGTATTCATGTTCTATCAGTATTTCATACTTCATGCATGATTGTGACACAATGCTACAATGCAGGTGGAATTCTTGACCGAGTTGACAGCTACGTTTTCACAGGGGCACTTTGTTACTCTTTTGTCAGAGTAGCTCTACCCTTGTATGGGGTCTGATTAAAGCACCTGGCTTTTTGTTGTAGTCTTTCTCCTGCCATCAGCAATACGGTCACCATATTTTAACATAACGATGAGTTTTGCTGAGATGGCCTGGATCAGTCTTCATCTCAAGACAATGTGGTCCTCTTATCCAAGCGAATTTGGTGGCCGAGTTTCTGACTGTTAGATAGAACAAAAGATTACGGCCGCAAGCTCAACATGGACAGTGTTTCTCTTCTTACTTTGGGTTTGAGATGGGTCTTTCCAGCTCAACCAGTTTGTCGCAAACTTGTAACTTTGGGTGTACATAGTTTATTTTTTATATAGAGTTAAAAGGAAAGGCTAATTATTCGTCACAAAAACTGTTAACAGTGTATTGAAGCAGCTTATGTCAATTTGTACCAAACTATACTTGTTGATATCGATCGTTTTAATGATTCAAGGCATTTGATTGTCAGCTAAATTCCCCATTCATATCAGTTGCTCAGGAGAGTAGGGTATAATCGCTAGTCTTGATGGATGGATTCCACGCCATCATTTCAACTAATTAATTTGAAATACGCAGGCTCTGAACATAAAAATGTAATCTTCATTTACAATTAAAGTTAAGCTTTCACATAGCACTTTTCTACCAGAAAGCATCAGCTTAATGTTACCATGTACACCTTTATCCATTTTACTACTCCCTCCGTCTCTTATTATCTGTCGTCGTTGATGTGCGTGCTACAAGTTTGACTCAATTTATAGAAAATACGTGTAATATTTGTATTTCCAAATAAATTTATTAAAAAAACTAGATTCAAAGACCTTTTTAACGATGCTAATTATGTACCATAAATATTAATATTTTTTAATATATATTTAGTCAAAGTTGTTTCTTGGAAAGAGCTAACGACAAATATTTAAGGACAAGAGAGAGTATGCATCTAGATATAATAATATGTCTAGATACCTAGCAAAATAGATGAGCCAAAAAAGTCAAAACGACTTATAATTTGGAAAGGAGGGAGTATGTACATATTTACTGAACTGAACCAGCAAAAATTCTCTACATATGTGGAATCTCAGATACAAGGTACAATAGATGTCGAACAAATCAATGAACGTTGAAGAAACTGGTCTCTCGTTCCATCTTTCTCAGTGCTGATACACTATCTGATATTATCAGCTAATCCGGGCCAAGAAGGGAGATCTTGGAAGTTTCTTTCAGGTGAGATCCCATCATTTTGAAAGCCAGTAAATAATCAAAAAGATGGTGCAGGCCGCGATCACTGCTGAAAGAATTATAGTGTCCTTTGATTTCTTCCGCTTAATAGCGCCTGCAAGGACGGATAGGCATAATTATATGGATGTAGCAACACAGTGGCTGCAGGGGGTCCATGGGAAAAATAGTACACAGCAGTGAGTAATACAATTGCATAAAAAAAAAGGGTGCTGCAGCATGCAAAGAAGGGATCAAAATATTACCAAGAAGACCTCTGATTATTGGGAACTTTTCACCCAACTGCTTCACTTTTCCTTGAATATCTCCAAACATGGCCCTCTGATTGGAAAGAGCTACTCTTGTGCTTTGAGCTTGGCCAATTACCTCATCAATCTGGAATTGAACAAAAAAAGGCAGCTTAGTTCCTTGCGCCAGAGATAGAGCTCTGCACAAACGTATATTGACAGACATTGGCACAGTGCAAATGTTCTTGAGTCATAACGTTCCTAGCGGCCTATTCTTTTACACTCTTGATTGCAGAATGAGTGAAATGGGATCTGCTGCAGCAGTGGCTAGTGAAAGATAACACTTGCTTCCACAAATTTCTATCATACAGTTTCGCACATGACATCATTCATATCAGCTTAAGATGAACATTTAATTTCTTATTAAACTAAATTCTTCCAGGGCAAGCTAAGCAACTGTGGTATACTGAAACTACAATAAACAAAATGTAAACCAGCGCAAGCCTTGTCTAACTCTAAGAATACCTGGTTGATGCTGCCATGAATGGAAGCTCGCTCCCTGAGCAAATGCACTCTTGGCGACATGCCACCGGTGGCCTGGCCAGGATTTCCGCAGAAGATTGTTAAGACAGGCACAATACATAGAGAACAACAGTGAAAACGGCCTGTCCAACATTGCAGCAGTGGAAGAGTTCCTGGGAAGAAATGAACCTTGGACTCAGTGATGTCGTCTCGGACGGAGCTAAGTAGATCGGCGTGCTCCCTCATGGAGCTGAGGTTCCCCCTCGTCCTCCTGAACTCCTGCTTCCACGAACGAACGAACCACCACTTGAAGCGATTAACCAGCGGTTCAACCAAACGAGAGTGCCAGGAGCGGACTGGAGGGAAGGGACCTGCGTGAACTCGTGGAGGATGTCGCGGTGGCGCGCGAGCTTCTGGGAGACGGAGGTGGTGGTGGCGCAGGAGGCGGCGCAGCGGCTCATGGCGTCGTTGACGTCCTGCAGCTTGCCGAGCAGCGACTGGATCTCGAACTCCATGGACTTCCAGGAGGAGCGGTCGGCGGTGGGGGAGGCGGCGCCCGAGGCGGCGGCGGCAGAGGAGGAGCGCGCGGCGAGGCGGGCGTAGGAGGAGAGCTTCACGTCGAGGTCGCCCTCCAGCTTGCGCGCCTCCCGCCGCAGCTCCTCCCAGCCTGACTCCTGCAGCTCCAGCGCCACGGCCGCATCCGACGACGACGACATCATCTCCGGCTCCGGCTCCGGCACCGACGCCGCGCGAGATCCGATCCGGCGAGGGGTCCGGGGTCGCTTGTGACGCGAAGAAGAAGCGGGGGAAGTGGGGAGTACCTCCGATCTGGATGCGGCCGCGTGCCGTCGTGGGGAGGTTTGGACTCGCAAGGAGGAGATGGCGGCGGCGGAGGGCGAGGAGGTCTGTTCGATCGGGGGCGGGGAGTTTAGCCGGTGGTGATGGAATGGAAGGAATCACGGTTACACCCCTATTTCATCGCAATTTTTTTTTGGTAAAAGATAGTTTGTCCAATGTTGGGATTGGAAATCAGGGCATGCAACCATTCATGGGCCTAAACTAGTCCATATAAGCTTAGCAATACTCTTTTTGAGCATTTTGTTCTGTGTCCTTTTTGAGCGGAAAGGGAATGTTTGGATGATTCTTGAGAATCCTACATGGTCCAAGTATCAATCTTAGGCTTTCAATTTTTACTGTCCGAGGATGGATGCAACGTTGTGCAGATGAAGCAAAAACGCGATCAAAATAAGCTGGTATGACCCAGCTTCCGTGAGTTTTCATACAAATTGACTTTTAGTTTCAACTTATTTTAGTCGTATAAGCAGCTTATAAATTGTGGGGTTGTTTAGTTGGTGAAAAAGTTTGGGTTCAGCTACTGTAGCACTTTTCGTTTTATTTGACAAAATTTATCCAATTATGGACTAACTAGGTTCAAAAGATTCGTTTCGACATTTACAGACAAACTGTGCAATTAGTTATTTTTTTACCTACATTTAATGTTCCATGCATGCATCCAAAGATTTGATGTGACGGGTACTGCGCAAACTTTTTTGGGTTTGGGGAGGAACTAAACAGGCTCTGTATCAAACAGTTTCTAGAGCTCTCAGGCCAGGGCTCCAACGAAACAAGCCCAAAGTGCACATGTAGATCTGGCTCTTTGAGCGAAGGGTGTAGCGAATTTGAACACTTTCTGATCTGAATTTGAGGCTGTATGTAGTGAATTTATCTTCTCCTTTGTCCACATATAAACCTGCCTAAGTGTGTCTCTATATATAATAACTTGTCGATCACCCAGGAATGATTGAATTTATTACGAAGCGAAGTGTTGTCCAAGACATGGATTGATCTTTGATTTGCATTTGCATCGGTCTGGGTTAGCTTTGCTATTCTGCAAGGTATCTCAACTGTCTATTGCTTCAACCCGTAATGCTTCAGCTTTTGCCAGAACATGCATGTCGCCCAAAACATTCGTGTTAATGACGACAGAAGGGAAACATTCGTGTTAATGACGACAGAAGGGAAATAAAAAATACATGTATTATACATGATATATATTTGACGCCCAACTTCACCATCCATGAGATTATTTATGTACCATAAAATGTTTCATCAAATAATAAATCCCTTGGCTATTGATGAGCGAGTGGGTGATGGTTGATCCAGTCATCCATGCATTACATCAACCAAGAGATCATGCATAAACAAGTCAAGCCGCCTTGTTTTGCTACTTCTTCTGCTGCTGCTCCACTGCGTGCTTACTGGTTTTTTTCTTCTCCTCCTCGTTCGCGTCCTCCTCTACCTTGGCGGCGGCGCTCTTGTTGCCCATCTGCCACGCGGTGGCGCCCATGATGCCGAGCAGCGTCACGAACGGCACGAACACGACGTTGGGGACCAGGTCCAGCCTCACGCTCTTCACGTAGGGGATGTGCCCGCTGGCCCTCTTGCCCAAGACGGCCGCCACCGGCACGGCCAGCCCAGCCGCGATGAAGAAGCTGTCGTCCACCTTCGCTTCCCTGACGTTGTTCTTCATGAATTCGAGAAACAGTCTCTTCCTCTCTTCGTCGCTCTTCTCCGGCTTCCACACGTCGTCAAAAAATTTCTACGTTGCAACGCATGCCATGTAACATATAAGCTGCTGCTGCTGCTGCTATATGTATTCCATGCAGGACAATGTTTACAAGCATGAAACTACTATGTATATATATACACATGTTTTTTGAAGCTTATATATATATACATATTCCCCACAGAAACGAGTGGACTTTGGATTGATTACCTGAATCTCCGTAGTTGATGGAGTGTCGAAATCCTGACCGGGCATTACCGTGTTGAAATACCTGCAGTGATCGAGGAAGTCTTTTTGTGATGAAGTGATAGGGCAGGATTAAAACACAGAACATGAAGGACACCAACTTGCAGAACTCAACGTAAGCAATATGGAATTCTTTAAACTCCTTAGTGTCCTTGTTTGCGAAATGCCGTTCATAAACTTGCTTGGTAGTTGCCGCGCTCAGCCCTGGGACTCCTGAGAACGAGAGAGCACAAACTGTCAATTCCCTTCTGAAATGAAACATAGTCCCCAACTTCTTTAGGTAGATGCCTCCGTCATATCGCGTGATACTACAAACAGCTAAAGGAATGGTTGAGAGAAAATTACCGAATTTGTTGAGGACACTGAAGTTAAGACCCATCTTTGGTCCAACAGCAGGGCAATTGATCAGGGCGTGCGTGCGTGTGCTCACAAGATGCAAGCGTGCCTTGAGTCTGAGTGCTTATATAGTTCTGCTTCCGCAGAACAAAAGGAGCCCAAGCTTGGAATGCATTCCTTTCCTTGTGATCATACCAAGGTTATTTCTGCCCCCTCCAATTTGATTCCTGCCCTGGAAGTGAAGTTAGAGTTGGCCTGCTTCTGAAGCTGCAGACATCGTTTCAGGGAAGGTTGCCAGCCTGGCCTTTTCTGGGTTTCCTGCAACAGTGAGAATGTTATCCACAGATTTTCCAGCATAGTAAAAACATGGTCCAACAGAAGAGTCTCTCCTCAGCCCAGCTCTAGGAAGGTGAATAGCAGATTTCTGGAAAATTTCGAGGTTCCCAATAGAACTGGACTCATTTAACAGTGATCTAAACCTCACTTTAGAGTCCTAATAGACATGCTTTGGCACATGCGTATGCTTTCTTGCTTGCACAAGACGAATTGAATAACCATGCTTTATCTGCCAAAGAGAGATTCCTGGTGGTGCTGCTTTCTTGTCTCTTGGGTTTGGGTATCAATAATTTTTCAGATCCATGGAACATGAGTTGCTAAGTATAGCATTGGTAGCCGGATACTGCATCCACATAAATTCAGTTCTGATATATGCCAGAGTTATGGTTGTCTCTCTTCCATTGCCAAAATTTAGACTATATCAATTGTTAGAAAAATAAACACCCTTCCAGGAACACCTAATGGTGGAGCAAGAGAGAGCTTGCAAAGATCATCAGTTCAAGTCGCCAGTCTGCTTAAAATCAAAGATACTCAATTCCATATGTGTCTGCTCATTTCTTTCTCAAAAGAACAGTAATTCAGTTTAATCATTCACAGGCTGGGTGGCCGACTTTTGGTACTAGTTTTGTCAGGGGTGATTCTGTACAATTTTAATGCATCTAAAAGATAAGGTTTTGGTTAGTGTAGCAATTATCAGTTTTTCAGTTTTGATGTGGTGGGACTAATCTATGGAATGTAAGAGCCACTTCAAACATAAAAATTGCAGGTAAGAGCACACAGATTAGGAAGAAACAACATGTTCCAGTATGAGCACACATAGCAGCAACCATGCTAACCTTAGATTCACTTTAGTACAAATATAAAACTATCAGACCAGGGCATCATGTTCCCCTCAGAAAATTCACGGCAATGTGTTAAAACACATAGCATTATGTCTACTTGTCACAGCGCAATGATGGTATCTTATTTACACGAAACAACGGCAGGTGGCAACTTGTTACAATTGTAAGTGCATTGTTGCACAGTGAGTCAGTGATACATCTTAATTTACCTTAGGCATGAAGAAAATGTGGCTACTGTTGATCTCACTTACAATTCCTCCATGGCTATCTTAAATTTCGACCGCAAAGAAAGATTGTGCTTCCAATTTTTCTCCCAGAAAAGGTTGGTTTCTATGGATGTGGCGACAGGCTATCCAAACATGAAATCGCCTCCCACAACTCCAATCATAATGGTTGGATCATACATCAACATGAAGCATTTTCAAGCTCTTTCATGAACCAAGCTCAACCCAAGTACATCCAACATCCTTTTCCAAGCCTTTCTCCTTCATCACCTCCCGTAGCTGGTCAATATCGTCCCACAAGCAAGCCCTTGCATACAAATTTGACAGCTCAATGTAAATCCCAACATTGGTAGGGTCCAATTCGATTGCCTTCTGAGCTGCCATTCTCCCGACCTCAACATTTAAACATGCCTGGCAAGCACTGAGCAGTGCCCCCCATGTAGACACGCCGATTGCACGATCACAGCCGTCCTTGGTTGCAATTTCCCACGCCTTGGTCACTTTCCCTGCCCGGCATAGCATGTTGACCACACAACCGTAGTGCTCTGGTGTGGGCACCAACCCATAATCTGCGTGCATGGATTCAAAGTAGTTGAGCCCCTTGACCACCTC
>CM039594.1:8502106-8561435 GCA_022457205.1 Saccharum spontaneum | reverse complement strand
AAAATGTGGCTACTGTTGATCTCACTTACAATTCCTCCATGGCTATCTTAAATTTCGACCGCAAAGAAAGATTGTGCTTCCAATTTTTCTCCCAGAAAAGGTTGGTTTCTATGGATGTGGCGACAGGCTATCCAAACATGAAATCGCCTCCCACAACTCCAATCATAATGGTTGGATCATACATCAACATGAAGCATTTTCAAGCTCTTTCATGAACCAAGCTCAACCCAAGTACATCCAACATCCTTTTCCAAGCCTTTCTCCTTCATCACCTCCCGTAGCTGGTCAATATCGTCCCACAAGCAAGCCCTTGCATACAAATTTGACAGCTCAATGTAAATCCCAACATTGGTAGGGTCCAATTCGATTGCCTTCTGAGCTGCCATTCTCCCGACCTCAACATTTAAACATGCCTGGCAAGCACTGAGCAGTGCCCCCCATGTAGACACGCCGATTGCACGATCACAGCCGTCCTTGGTTGCAATTTCCCACGCCTTGGTCACTTTCCCTGCCCGGCATAGCATGTTGACCACACAACCGTAGTGCTCTGGTGTGGGCACCAACCCATAATCTGCGTGCATGGATTCAAAGTAGTTGAGCCCCTTGACCACCTCCCCAGCGTGCTGGCAAGCTGAGAGCACAGCTAACATAGCCAATTCATCCGGATAGACACCAGAAGCCACCATCAGGTCATACATCCGGATAACCTCCTTGCACTGTCCATGCCGTGCATAGGCATTCAACATGGCCGTCCACAGCACGACATCACCTCTGCCACCACTCTCCTGCTGTGCAAGGCCGAACACACGCTCCGCTTGGCTGATAAGCCCACACTTGGCATACATGTCCACAAGCGCGCTGACCAAGAACACGTCCACCTCTATACCTCCTAACCTCCTGATCGCATGCCCATGTGTCTGGACACCGAGATCAGCGTTTGCCACCTCACCACATGCGCGCACCACAGCCGTCATGGTGTAGCCGTCGACCAGCAGCCGTAGCTCTGAGAACCTCCTTGCGAACCCCAGCACCAGCGCCCACTTGGCCGCGCCGACGTAAGCGGCGAGAACAGCGTTCCCGAAGACGCCGTTCTTGGCGGGACTTTCGTCGAACAGCCTCCGGGCGTCCTGGTACCGGCCGGACCCACCATAGGACGCGGCGAGCGCGCAGGACACGAAGACACTGCCGAGCCAGCCGGACTTGGCGGCGAGCGCGTGGAGCGTCTCCGCGGCGGTAGGCGTGGAGCGGAGCGCGGAGCAGAGGGCGTACGAGTCGAGGGACACGCGGCCGGAGGCGTGGGCGAGCGCGAGGGCCGGGAGCGCGAGCGCGCGGAGGCGCGTGTTCGGGGAGGACGCGGCGGCCGCGAGCAGGGAGTTGAAGGAGATGCGGGGAGGCAGGCGGCAAGCGGCAGAGGAGGAGGAGGCCCTGAGGAGCGCCGCGTGGAGGACGGCGGCGGGGTTTCGCGCCAACCGCGGCGGCGGCGGCGGCATTCAGCCTGACAAGGAGAAGCCCGCGCGCGCTTTTTCGAGCGGCGGCATTCTGCTATAGTGCTATCTAGTACTCCAGCACATCTGCTAATGGCAGCAATCAGCAATGAAATTGCAAATGAAATCTGTCATAACTTTTTTGCTGAAAATTGGTGGTGTGATCTGTTTGGAAACGCATAAATTCACCAGGATTTTGTACGAGTTCTCTGGAATTACGACTGTGGACGTGTTACTGGATTTTGTTTTAACCTGGCCAAAAAAAAAAAAGAATTTAGCCACAATTTGGAAGAATCTTGAAAAGCTTCCGTCTTCCGTGTTCCAAAATCCAAATGAGGCCTGAAAAGATGTGTTCTCAGTTTGTCACAAACCAACAGTTACTTATAAGTAGGATTTCATTTAATAGTTACTGTATAGATCATACTAATTCCATTTCAGATTGCAAAAGGGCCAGCATATCCTCACTGCTTCAGACAACTTTATTGCGACCAACAGTACAATAAAATCATACGTATTTAGTATACTGTACAGTGTACAGGAAAGAAGAAGGCGAGTCTTGTTCACCATTTTGACCTCGACCTCTCATACTTTTCCGTAAAAAGAAACTAAATATTTACTTGACATTCACTCATTGCTGCACACATAACCTGGATGCTAAAATCATAAACATCACATGGCACGCTAAAAGAACACATGACTACTGTATTATCTTCCTAAATTTGCTCCTCCCTGATGGTTGGCGCTGCAATTCACAGAGCTTGAGGATTTGGAACCCCCCTTGGGCTGGGAACGTTGCTCATGCTTGCAGTTCGAAGGAGCTTGCGGAATTCGGACAGGCTTATCTTCCCGTCTTTATCGATGTCAGCCTCCTCCAGCAGCGGCTCAATAGATCCCTTTAAGCCAGTGTGCTGCACCTTGAAAGAAAATCTCAATGAGAATACTGCTGATTCGGGTTTCTACGGTGAAATTCTCAATATTTGTATAAGTGATTTCGTTGGCAGAAACCTTAACATGTTTTATCTTTGTCATGTCAAATCTAAATGCTGAAATCGTCACAGCAGTAAGATGGTATAGGAATGATTGTGTCAATCCCCCGGTGCGTACAGATCGATTGACGATTGATATGGAGTGTGGAATTTTTTCTTGATTAAAATATTACAGGGCTTCCATTGATAAATTACTTCATTCACTGAAAACAGAAAATTAGCAAGTGGAACCAAACCAAACGCACCATACGCAACTACAGCATCTCATGATAGTCAGGCCAGCAAGCAGTGATGATAAGGACTGTGCATTCATTGATGAAGCAACATGAAAACAAAATAGGAATAGAAAATTACCATTCTAAGTTCCTCTGGTGTAATATATCCATCACCATCCAGATCAAATTTACTGAAAGCAGCTTGGCAGCGTATACCCCATCTTTCAGAGTCAAGCTCCGCCATCTGGTGTATATGGAGAGTTGCTGCAACGAACTCTTTGAAGTCCACAAGCCCATCGGTGTTGCTGTCAATCTACCACAAAATAAGATCACAGTTTTAGTTATATCCTCAAAACAAGGCCAGCTATTTGCTTGGAAACAAAGGGGATTACAAAAAAATGGATCCATAAAAAGGCTCAAACTTACTGCTTGAATAATCTCGAGCACACGAGGACCCTTCAATCTCCAGGGAAGATCCTTGGCAAGGGCCTATTGAAACATGCACAGAACATCAGCACCTCGAAGTAATTCAGGATCTAAGGCATTTTCTTCAACAAATACTAACAAAACCTACATGGCGCATTTCCTCAATACTAATTGATCCACTTTTATCAATATCAATTGCATCAAACTGATCCTTCAAATCTGCTAGCTCTTCCTCATTAAGCGTACTCGCCAAAGCCTGAACATGTCACAAAGAAATATTGTAAGGAAAAATAAATGATGTAGTGTTAAAATAATTTTTTGTAATCACTATAATTACCCGAAGTGCGAATTGCTTAAAACGGCTGTACTTGACAAACTGACGCATGTTTGATAACACAGATATGTCAACAGGGATATCGGATGCTTCTCCTCCTTCTCTTACCCACGGATGTGCTGAACATATCAAGAACAGTCAGGATCAGCAAAAATGATAGTCATTCACAATACATATATTGGGGTGGTGGGCAGCAAATCTCCAATGACTTAATAGTTCATTATAAGAACATATGAGAACTAGAAAACCTCAGTGGTATATGCTTATTTCATGTGACTTCTCAAATCAGAATTAAACATCTTTTACTAATATATTATGGTTTTCCATTAATGCTCTAAAATGGTGCAGGATAGAAAAATCATCGGTCTTTTCATATTCACATTGTTATAACTGATTGAAAGGCATACTGCAAGATATATATGTGTTCTCAGTTCTCACAGAAAAGAAGGTGAATCTGAGCATCATGCCTAGGCTAGTAAAAAAAAAAAGAGTATACCAAAACTTACAGAGAGCTTGAGCAGCTGTTAGCCTTGCCCTTGGGTTCTTCACTAGTAACCTTTTAACAAAATCTTTAGCACCTGGACTGATGCTTGACCAAGGCCTCTTACGAAAATCAGGCTTGTTCCTTAGAACCTAATTATGAGAAGTGAAAAGATGTAGAATATCACATATACCATCGCATCATGTCCTTGTTGATTAAAATGCATAAAGATATTTAAATAGCAAGAGAAAGGTGAAGCTGCGGGTATAATGAAAACGGAAACCATATTGCTTAGTAGCTTTTACAGGTACAGTATTAGAGTTTAAGACAGTAAAAAAGAGACCGCGACATATTTTGGCTGAGACAGTGATCTCAAAGATTGCTAATATCCTATAAAGTTGAGACAGATGTCCAAAACTAAGACAGCTACCCATATATGAAGCTCATTCAAGCATTCAAATTAGCTATGCCTTGGTTTCTTGAGGCCATAGGTACCACAAGTCATCTTCCGACTTCAAGTTAACTAGAAATGCAAGGCAGTTTTACTACTTATAATCATCTTAAGGTGCATCATAATGAAGTTTGTATAACACTGAAAATTACAAATCTGAAAGATGGTGGGTGTTATTAAACTGAACACCTGCATAAAGTGGGTTTCTGGTAGCTAGTACAGAAATCACTGAACTGACCAAATAGGTTTACAATGTTCAAAAGTGCTGACACTGACAAATAGTGTGACACTGAAATAGTTAACAAGGTAACACTCTATATGATGTAGAAACAAATCGTAGAAAACAGTATCAGGCTATCAGCACACTGAAAACGCTGGTCCCTGGTACAACACTCTAACCAAGCATATTTTACATGTAAGCACATGTTATGCAAAAGCCATCCACTTACCTCCTTGAATATACCGTCTTCGGTTTTATCCCAAAAAGGCCGCCTCCCACAGAGCAAAATGTAGGTTATAACTCCTATGCTCCAAACATCTGACTCAGGACCAGACCGTCGTTTTAGTACTTCTGGTGCGACATAGTAAGCACTTCCAACAATGTCATGGAACTTCTTCCCTAAAGCATGCATTAGAAAACAAAATGGTCAGCTAAACTGCAGACTTGCGATATCACGTTCCAGACAGATTCAGATGGCCCCAAGTAGCTACCTGGCTTAATGAAATCTGACAAACCAAAATCTGTTGCCTTTAGTGGTGAGTCCTCCTTATTTGATTTGAAAAGGAAGTTCTGGGAAGGAAAATAGGTACAGTCTTACATGACCTGAGGAAGTAGTGAAATATCACCAAATGCTTACTGTGTGCAAAGAGATTGAAAGTATTTGATTTCTACCTCAGGCTTCATATCTCGGTGAACTAACCCACGCAGATGACATTCAGCAGCTACTTTGAGCATTTGGCGGACTACCACTGCAGCATCTTTCTCACTATAACGGCTATTCTTTCTGTCCAAATGAACACACCATTAAGGAAAGGACGACCTTGAATGAGCAACTAGAAATCAAACAAAGCAGACGAACAAAATAAAACAATCTAATTTTACAGCACAAAAATCTAGAAATTCAATGAGAAAGACTGAGGTACAGGAAACAAAGAGATGGAGATCTTGTCTACTTACTTTGCCAAAATCCGGTCCAATAGTTCACCACCCTCACATAGCCTGCAAAAATAGAAGGTAAGACTTAAGAGTTGGTTCTGGCATATAGGAACATTTATCTGAAATCACATGATCATGTATGCCATTCTTAGCTACATTTTGGAACCAGGAAGATCCTAGGTCCTGACTAATGGTGACTGTGGAAGATGATGTTATATTATCTAAGAAGTGCATCAAGTTCACAAACATAGAACAATGCAAGGAAAGTGTTAAACATGATAGAGTTCTGAATTAGTGTTATAGTTCCCTGAATTCAAATTCAAAATGCAGATTTGAAAGAACAGCCCCATATATCCATACGTTAAGAAAAATGAATCGAGAATGCATCTGGTATAGCTATAGAATGATTTATATTTAGGAATGACATTTTAGTGTCTAGAATTCTGGAAACAATACAATATAAATACCGTTCACGTTAAAACTTTAGATAAAAAAGTCATAGCAAAATTGATATGCTCTATTAGAAGGAGCAGGTATGGGCCAACTTACTCCATCACAATATACACGTATGAATCATCCTCAAATGCGTTGTAGAAGTGAACAATATTCTGATGTCCTTTAAGTGCTTTAAGAATCTTCACTTCTCTTTTCACATCCTCCACAGCAACAGGACGGGTCATCTGTTATAGAAAATTATAATCTTTATTGCCATAAATCACATGTTCTAACTTCTAAAGATGATGTGGAGTAGCAAATATGTGAAGGCAATAAGGCATAACAGTACATGGCAATCATCTAATGCTTCAACTGCCTACTTGGACGGATAAAGCTAGAATGACAAAACACCTGGGCGGGGTTATGATTTGTCGAATCGCACATGTTTATACTCTATTTTGACTTCTTACTTTACCATCTCATTGTATTATGATGTAAATTAATCCAAACAGATTATAATCACTAACTATGCAAATTCATTGATGGCACATTGGTTGCTTTCGGCATATTCTACAAATACTAATGACCATTTGGTGACGATATTATTGACAGCCGTGTGCAACTTGAGGTCATGATCTCCAGGAGGGTTACTAGATTATTAACCTAACAATGCAAGCCTTGAGGTATATAAGACTATGTAATAAATAATGATCTAAAGAGGTATCCTACTTGTCTGTCTCAAAAGTTGAAAACTGAAGTCCTATAAACATAAATAGTGAACAATATCGCCAGAGTTTATATTCCTATCAGCACTGATGCTCAGACTCCAATAGCAGGCCTAATTTTCAGACTCACGTTTAGTGCCTTTTTGACAAGGACGTCACCTATTCAGTTTCTAGTAACACATTCTGTCACAGACACATGAACGATATTTCCAATGACAATATAACACTAATTTCCAAAAGATACTATCAAAGGTTCCACAAAATTTGATATTTTATTCCAGAGGTTCAAATTTTCAAAAGACTGATAAAGCAACTTGACAGTTCAACAGAAAGTCCAAAACATTTGATGAAATCAAAACCGTGTTGATTAGTATATATGTGTTTCAAGGTCAAATCAATTATACCTAGGAAAATGCAGTCCACCTATAGTATGGAAGACAGGGAAGTGTTGTCCACTGCAAGTGGGCAATGGTTATGTTTCCTGACTTTTTTTTCGACAGGAACCTTCCAAGTCCAACCATGCAAGGAGACAATCTTAATGATCAATAAAAAAACTATTTGAACGTGTGCAAAGATTGAAATTGAAGTTGTCTCCCCGCACTTCCCCCTTGGAAAAAAAAATAAAAGGTTCAAGAAATGAAGCAAAGACAACAGAAGCAATCACACAAAAGCCATAGCTCCATACGAATTGTGTGCTGCATAGATCAATCGTAGTTCAAAATAAGAAGCATTAAGGAGTATCGCAGTAAACCCAGCACCGTCTTATATCGAAATTAGTAGGACAACCGAACAAAGCATTTCCATGAATAGCCAGAGGAAAAACACCTTTCCCGTTCCACAAATGAGTGATTTTGCCATTTCCATGAATGAGGTGTGTACTGAGCTGGAGAGCAACACATCGTTCCCAAATTAACAAAGCTGTAGTGCCAAACTCAGGGCCGTCGATAGGCATGTGCGAGGTGGGCAATCGAACCGGGCCCCCCAAAAGCATGGGCCTCCACCTCACATCCCTCGACCAGTCAAAACGTCGAACCTCAGCACAGCTGCAGCACTATCACGCGTCCCCTCGTCTTCGTCATCTGCGCGTCGTCATCAACACTAACTCGGCAATCGGCAGAGGCCAGACTGCACAACCACGGTTGCCTTGTTTGGTTCCCGACTTGAGCGGCTACTGGTAACTGGTAAGTGCTCCTACCGTTGGCCAATTCCAGCCACAATGCTGCCATAAGTCACAGCGGCTGCTATCTATTTTCTCTTCCTACTAGCTGGAAGTTGTTGTTTTCCTTTATCTGTTACTTATTCTTATACACACAGTCACAGTTGCCTCTGAGCAACGCATGAACAACAGAGGGACGCAGGCAGGCAGGCAGCCACGCAAGAGCTCAGGTGATTCCCAATTTGATTAATTGAATTGAATTTTGATCATCTGAAATTATGTATTGGCAAATTGCGATTTAGGAATCATGTATTGCAAATTGTGATCTAAATTTAGGGCCCCAATGTGCATTTCGAACAGGAGCACCCAATTTCTGAAGACGGCCCTGGCCAAACTAACAGGCCATCCCGAGAATCCGAGATGCCCGAATGTCAAAACCACCTCCAAATATCGCACTTAAAATCCCGCAGCTCAAACCACCAACAAGCGACAAAAGCTTGGAAGAAATGAAGCGGCCAAACAGCTAGAAATGGACTGCAAATGAGAACAATTACCTACTCGTTGAGCTAGACGCCTGCCAAACACCTAAACCTCAGAAAGCAACAAAAGAAAAGAAAAATCCCTAATTTCCTCGGAATTGCACAAAATCCCTCTCGAAATGCCCTCAGCACAAGGAGGTACAGAGGACAGTGATTCGATGGACCAAAGGCACGCTCGGAATGACCACCAGCTACTACTCCTAGGAGAGACAGAGGCATCGCGGCGACTTGGGGGGGCGGCAGCCGGCAGCTCACCTTGGCCTTGTCGATGCGCTTGACGGCGACGCGGTCCCCGGAGGCGCGGTCGGTGGCGGCGAAGGTGTAGCCGAACTGGCCGTGGCCGAGCAGGCGGCCGACCTCGTAGCGCGCCTCGAAGTCCCTCTCGTAGCCGAACTCCACCCGCACGGGGGCCGCCGCCGCGCCTTCCGGCGAGGCTCGGGCGGCGCGGCGCCCCCGCTTGCCGTCGTCATCCTTGGACAGGCGGCGCTCGTCGGCGGCGCCGGCGGGGGCAGCGGAGGCGGAGGAGAAGCAGGCGCCCATGGCCGGGGTCCGGGGTCCGGGGATGGGGGGAGCTGAGCATATGGATGTGCGCGGGGGAGCGTGGTATATAGGCGGCAGGTTGGGACGCCGTGTTGGTTGGTTGGCGCGGTGGGGCGGAGGAAGGTGGAGAGGAAGGTGAGGTGGAGGAGACGAGACGAGACGAAGGGGAGGGAAGGGACACACACGCAGACGACGACAGACGAGACGATGCCGCGCTGGTCAAGCGGTCAAACTGCCAATTGTCAAACACCTCTCACTACACTACTCACTCATTCACACCCCTCTCTCTCCAATCTTGTTTACATTTGCTATCTTTATTATTACAAGTATATACTAGTATTTTTACAAGAACATAACTTAGCAAGTATTTAGTTAATAAGAGGAAAGAAATTACATGAGGCTGAGGTTACAAACCACCAAACCGGTGATAAACAAACTGGAGGCGACCAAAGAGAGAAAGAGCAGCGAGGGGGGAACCCACTACACAAATAAAAAACCCAACTAGTATGATAATGTAACACCCCTGGTGTTAGCAGCTTAGTTAGCACGCGATTAAGGTCTAAAAGAGATTAACAAAACAATTTCTGCGGGTTTTAAAAATTCAACGCACATAAAGGGATAAGCGAATTTCTATAAATAAAAATAAAATACCAATTGCGTTGAGTACTTAATAAACATTTGAAGTGCAAGTCCACTAGATGAACACCACTTTGGTTTCGGTAAATAAATATTGAAATCGGAGTTTGAGTCCGACTTCTAGAACTAAATAGCCAAGTCTGTAACCAAACGGCAATGCCGCTTTGGCCTTTAATTGTGATTAAATTTCTTAACACTAGATCCATGTTTTTGCACCGTTGATTGCACCTTTGCGAGTACTTTAGCACGGTGTAGCCTGTACGTTGGTTTGACATTGCGTTGTTACTCCAATAATGGCCTGAATTCATAAGAACGCTTGCGAACCAGGTGTTGTCACTTTGTTCGTGAACCGGCACGTCAGCGGCAAGCCCATTTTGGCATTCGTTTATCTTCCTCTATAGCTGCTCGTTGCCCTTGATGAATGTGCCATTCGAAATCTAGTAGTGTCGGCTTAGGACTGATATGAGTGGTTGAACCTTAGATGGGATATTTAGCCGTTTTTGTGTAGCTTTAAAATCCGTGCGCAACATGTCATTGGCTGGTTCTCCCTGGGTGTGCGCGGTCACCACGTCATTTTACTCGGCGTTGCCTGGCCGAGCCGCACCCCGTGCACGCACACCGCCGCGCGTTGGCCGGCCAAGGCCGTATTGGTTTGGCCGTGGCATGGTCGTGCTTTGGCCACTCTGGCCGCAGCATCTGCTGCCAGCCACGCGGAGCCGCTGCTGCTCGCGCGCGCATTGAGCGGCCACCGCTGGCCCCCGATGCCCTCCCCTGTGCTCGCATGGCCGCCCCGTCTTGACGTGGCTCTACCCAGCGGTCACGCCACGCTATCCCATTACCACGTTCCGCCAGGGCGAAGACTGACCGAGCCGTCCTCACCTTTCCGCCCTTGGCCTTTCTTCCCTGTCACCGTGGCTAACGGGCCGCTCCGTTGATTATGGTAAGGAGGTCACTTCAAGTCAATTCCTCGCATCCAGGTCTTCGCCTTTAAATGTGCTAGTCGACCGACCCTACTCCGCCTTGTGCCGTGCCCGGGCAAGCCGCAATTTTGGAGCTATTCACCGCAATGCCGTTAAAGCCGAGCCCGGCCATTGTCGAGGGCAGTGCTCCCTTCGACCCTCTCGAGTCGAATTGAATGCACCGATAGCCTCACCTTGACCCTCTTGAGCGGGTGCTCGTCTTCTTTTGGCCGGGGCGCTCGTCGGCGACGTGGTGACGCGCCATGTCTGCCCGGGGCGCCGCCACCGTGCTCGCGCGCACGTGGCCAGCACCACACCGGACCTCCCCGTCCGCACCAACAGTTCGGATGTACACGAGGTATGACGCTGGTGCTCACGCACCACTTATTTTCCTTCCCCATCCTTCTCACTCACTAGAACGGCTTCGACGTCGTCGCGGAAGGCGTTGCTCCGGCCGCCGTCGTGGTTGGCAGGGCTCGGGTACTCCTCCGAGTCGCCATTCGCCTCCCAGCGTCACCGCATGAGCCGAGGATGGCGGTCGACTCCTTAGATTAGCCAACGTGGGTCCTAGGTGCCCAGCGAGGCTGCCAAGTGCCGGCGGGCACCACGCCGCCGCGAGTAGAGCCGCCAGGGGCGTGCGTGTTTGAATTGGGTTAAATCCGGGGGGATAAACGCGAATGTCAGTGAGAGAGGGGAATAGTGGGACGGATGGCGGTTGGATTCGTGCAAAGTCCAGGGGCTCTTTTGGCAGTTGTGCGCGCGCGCGTGCGAGGCGGGCCAGCTAGGCCGTTGCTGGGCTGGCTGCGTCGCGCGCGGCCGCGCCTCGGCCTGGGCCGGCTTGGGTTGCTGGGCCAAATCGGTAGCGCCGGCCCTTTTTCGTTTTTGAAGCAATTTCTTAATTGATTTCCTAGCTAAACTTGTAAATTCAATATCTAAAGGTATAGAAGTCCAAAAATGGTAAAACCAATTTTGTTAGTTTCCTAAAATCATAATCTAGATAAAGGTGTAATTGGTTCATGTGGCTTTATACTATTTTTAGGCTTGCTCTAAATACTTCGAGACATTTAATATTATCGAATATGATCTTATAGGAATTTTTATGAATAATCATTGATAGTATTAATCCTAGAAATTTTATAGTAAGCTCCTAGTATTATTATATGTTCATTGTGATTTTTGTAGCTCCAAAATAATTAGTTGCTAGGATAATTAACAAGCCCCAGTTCAAATATCTATTAAATCGATAAAAGGAATAAAGTAACACTTTGGTTTCGTGTAACTAAAATGCTTGTTGGGAAAATATTGTCTTATTCGATAGCATGGGTGAGTAGCCTAGTACGTTAAGTAGCTCGTGAGTTTGCGAGGCGTATCGTGTTCTCCTAGTTGCAATTATCGTTGTCTATTTACGTATTTGCGTTGCATCCGCGAATCTCATAATAGGGACGACGATGGATCGTGGAGTCAACCGGAGTAGCGGAAAAGATGGTGCCTGAATGATCGTGGTGCCATGGTGGAAATGCTAACTTTGGTTATATGTTACCCAGGCAAGCCCCGGTGCATAACCTCTATTATTCTGCACTTTATTTATGCTTGTGCACTAAGTTTCAAGGAGTTGAATGAAACTCACTTGCATATATATATATATCCTGATCCCATGAGTCTTACTAGTATAACAGGATCATGTAGATTGCTATGCTACAGGACTCCGGTAGAAGTCGAGTGATTGCCTGTCACTCACGAGAGATAGAAAATATATTATTGTTACTATTATCATGTTACTATCGCATGGATGATATATATATATATATATGTGTGTGTGTGTGTGTGGATAATAATTGGAGACCAGGCGGGACTGTACTTGGAATTGGATATGGACTTGGTTGGACAATCCGAGCGAGGCTCTGGTTGCATTTGTCCCGCCTATGTCGATTAAGGACCGTTCGTTGCACTGGATCCCCGGTCAAGTCACAGATTTATTATCCCGAGCATATACTAGCGGATGGGGGCTAGGAAGACTTGTCACTCTCTTGTCATGGGCTCCGGCTCTTTCCAGACCGACTGATTGGAGGCGGGGATAGGTGAAGGTCTAAGCACCACTTTGAGGCCGGACCTCAAGGGTGGGAGCTTGGAGTCCAAGTTTGGACGGGAACCTGGTGTAAGGTCCAAATGGCTAGAGGGGGTGAATAGCCTATTTAAACATCTACAAGCCTCACTAAACAACCACGTTAGAACAAAAGATGGCTAAGCTAATTCTAGCACTAGCTTAACTACACTATGCAAGCCACCTATACAAATCTAGTGAAGCAAGGCTATGATCTCTAACACACCAACAAGACTAAGTCACTAAGCTACTTACTCCTACGTGATAAAAGCTACACTAAGCAAACTACACTAGGGTAAGTACAAGAAAGTAAAGAGCAAGTGACTTGATTCTTATACCAACGATGTAGAGAAGTAATACACTCGAAGAATCAATCACAATGATCAACCACAAGAGAAATCCTCGGCAAAGAGATGACACAAGATTTTTTACCAAGGTTCACTTGCTTTCCGGCAAGCTACTCCTCGTTGTGGCGATACACCCACTTGTCGGTTCGTGAGCTAATCGACTATCAAGAGTCGAGCCCTCGGCGGGCGCCGCACAACCGCACACAAGATGGGGATCCTCCAAGCCACGAGCTCCACTAGAGTATCCAATTTACGAACTCCCGTGGGGAAGGATCAAGAACCCCTTACAACACTTGGTGAGGGCTCCAATAATCTCCAATTGCGAGCTCAATCACCTCCGCTGCTCCAAGCCGTCTACCGTGTCGGGAAACACGGAAGAGTAACAAGAAATCCGCAGCAACTCGAAGATCAAGTGCCTCTAGAATGTAACTCTCAAGCAATGCACTTGAATCTCACTCAATCTCACTCAAGATGTGCAACCAAGCAAAGAGATGAGTGGAGGGGTTGTTCTCTAGCTCAAAGGATATTTCTAGGTCTCAAAAATGTGCAAGAGTTCCCCTCAAACCCTGGACATCCTCTATTTATAGCGAAGGGGTACGCAGCTAGCCGTTACCGGACGACACAGTTCAAATCGCGCTGACCGGACGCTCCAGTCAGGGTGACCGGACGCGTCCGGTCACTACAGGACACGTGAAAACAGTACGCGTCAGAACTAGTCGTTGCCGTGACCGGACGCGCTCAACCGTTTGACCGGACGCGACAATGCCAGCGTCCGTTCGCGTTCCAGTAAGCTCCCATCGAGACCGGACGCGTCCGATCACACGTGACCGGACGCGCCGCGAGTCCGATCAGCACTCCGCTGCTCTCTGCCCCTCTAGACGCCTGACCGGACGCTCCGGTTCCGTGAGGGACCGGACGCGCCGGTCGCGTGCTCTTCTTCTGTGCACAGGTGAACTGATCGGACGCGCTGGTCAGGCTAGACCAGCGTCCGGTCACAAACCCTAGCAAACAACACCGAGTTGAACTGACCGGACGCGCCAGCCGCGTCCGGTCACTTCGACCACCGCGTCCGGTCACTGTATTTTCAGTGATAATCATTTCAGATTTTCGCCACCTTTTCTTGCCTCCGGCGCAATAGAAAATAGGTATTTCATTTCCTCGAAAATGCCTGAATCCCGCGCTCGCAAGCTCGGCGGGAGGAAGAGCGAACCCCAAACCCCTTACTACCGTTCAAACACCACCGCCTTCGCAAATGTGCTAACACCACCAAGTGTACACCACAATGTGCATGTGTGTTAGCATTTCACAATCATTTTCCAAGGCGTTATGTTTCCTCTCAACTAGATCCTAATGCATATGCTCAAGACATTGATCTAGTGGCACTTGATTCTCGAGCTAACTGTGATTGCCCCTCTTGATAGTCGGCTAGGTATCCTAAATCCGGTCAATCACTTCTCTACTCAACTTAGACCGGCAAAAGAAAAACCCTATGGTTATACCTTTGCCTTGCGCTCTTAGATCCTTCTCTTCCACTTGATCATCAAGTCCACCATATTATGTGCATCTCCACCATGATCGACATTTCATGTCCATGCACCATTTCTTTGTGATCTTGTGGCCACCACTCCTTGCCACGTACACCTTCATCACATGTGTTGCTTATGCCTAACTCAAAACACTTAATACATGGCATTAGCAACTTGGTGTCATTAATTACCAAAACCAAACTTGGGCTTTCACCTGGAACCCGTGACAGGAGTGGAACAGGTTGGTCTCACTCATGCCTAGGGTGCGAGCGAGGCGTGTGTTTTTTGGTACCCAGCTGAGCACATTGATTCGCGAATCGCCGTTTCTACGTGACGGTACGGCTTGACTGCACTCTGGCACCGTAGTAAGAACTGAAAGATGAAAGATGGAAAGATGGTTTTGATGGCTCAACCTTTGCTTGAAAGTAGAACATGTGCTTACCTAGAATGGTTGGCTAAAGAACTACTGACAATTGCTAATAAAAATTGAATATAAGGATGCACCTTTAGTAATGCTTCCTGCAGTTGTAATAAACCACAAGCCAGATAGCCTTGCATATTCTTGGAGTCTTTTCTTTCCTTCTGACGGGTAAGTCTTGCGGAGTATAATTGAGTACTCAGGGTTTGTTCTACCCTGTTGCAGGTGACAGGTGCTGATAAGCTGACACTTGTGTGTGGAAACCTCCTGGTGGGCTCAGCGAGGATTTCCTTTACGATGCGGAGTAGAGTTATTTATTTGAACTCTCACCAAAAGCTTTACAAAGAAAATACTAATAACTTGTTATCATTTTATGGCTATCAAAGTTCATCATGTTAATGTTTATTTCATGTTAATGTTTAACTTATCATTAAATGGTTTCATTTCCGCTGAACTCTGATAATAATATTTTATATTCCGCTGTTATAATCAAATAATGAATTACTTTGATGTGGTACTAAAAGTGATGTAAGAAATGGTAAAGTTGTTGTAAGCTTTATCTCTCATTTATGATCCTGAGGTAAAATGTGGACTTTCGAGTTCTTCCGTTGGGTGTGCTCGACGGAATCGCAGAGTTTAGTGCGCTCCCTTGGGTACTTAGTGTCTAGTGGAAGACAAGTACTCTTGGGATGACATTAGGCGGTTCTGCCACAGGTAAAAATTTGTATCTTTTCATATCAATTTATATGAATTGACTTGGTATTATTTTAGAATTGTAATATTTCATTACAGAGGGGTATCTACAATTTTTCTTCCAGTTTGGTGTCTACGATATTTAGACCCGAGTTTAAATGTAAGTCATTTTCGAGATCTTACATGATACCATAATTTTAGGAAAAAGGACACTTTGATTTTCAAAAACCATAACTACAATTTCGAAAACCTGGTTGTCTTACAAAAAACCATTGTTGTTTGGAAGTTCTAACGAAAGCTTCACTCTAGATCTCTTCTTTTCTAATTCTATAAGATGTGGTTTTTGTGTGTCCTTGAGTTATACCGCTATAGTTTCTAAATAGCGAGATTTCCCATAACTACGATAACCAAACATGCCCTTAAAAATCACTAGCGTAGGTTTGTTGCTGGTTAATTTTCAAAGGAAAAAAAACATTTGTTTGTGCTGTTTTTTGGTTGCAACCTGCCCTACATTTTGTTGGGTTAAGGGATGATTGGTTGAAACCCTTGACTTCTTTTTTTAAGGGTAGTGTGCGTTCTTCATTTGTTTGGGTTATTTTCTCTTTTTGTAAAAAAAAATACATAAAGGTGTACATTTCTACTACACGTTTGAAAAGAAAAAAACACTTGCTATTTGCTTTAACATCACATGTAACCATTTACCCCAATGCGGACCATAACGAGTGGTTCTTAAAAAAAATAAAGATCACCCCTCACATATATCACAAAATCTCAAGATATACCATCAACTGCAAATAAGATCTATGATAAAAGTTATCGAAAATGTTCGGGTTGGAATCCGGATAATTAATCATTTCGGTGCTCTATTAAGCCTATGACTGTCTTTGTTGGGACCAATCGTGATGGCTCCTTAACAGCAGCCTCCTAGTTCCCCTGCTGACAAGAAACCTCACACACAAAGACTACTCCTGCGCTCCATAATCTGTCTGCATGACAGCGCTATCTTGGTCAGCGCTAGCTCCACTGCCGCCTCCTTTTAGTTAGCTACACAAGATACGCGTGATGACTGCCGGTTTTCAGTTAACCAAACTAATAGCCTGATTTGATTTATTTCGTCATGTTATGGTCATGGATCTTATAATTAGTCATCAGTCACTGACTCACTGTAGTTTGTTGTGACTCCCAGCCGGTCCCGAGCCTCCTTCCTTGCGCCTGGATTATATTCCTCCTTGGAAGCGGTCTTGGTCAACACTCAAGACCCGCCGTCCTTGTGATAACATGTGTACCTCTTTTTCAAACTTTCCACGCATCACTTGTTTTTTCAGCCGTACTTTTTCAACAAAGAAATATTATTTTCTCTCACAACAAATTAGTAAATAGTACTTTTCAGCTTTTCTTTTCAGCGAAGCGAATGGAGCAATGTCTTTGTCCTGTCATGGTCACCCGGCCTCATGCCTCAGTTTCATGAATTATCACCAAGGCTTTGAATTACAATATTGCCCGTCTTATTTATACCTCGAACTATAATACTTTCTCCAGTCACACAAATAAGTAATATGTTAAGATTGTATAAAGTTTGTTGTTATGAATTTTGACTATTATTTTTATTACAATGCTCCCTTTATTTTTAAATTGTAAGTCGTTCTAATTTTTTTAGATACTTAAACTTTTGCTATATATATATAGACATAATATATATCTTGATACATAGTAAAAGTTATATATATCTCAAAAAGTCGGAATGACTTATAATTTGGAACAAAGAGAGTATATCCGTAAAATGTAGCACGTTTATAGTACTTTTTATGAAAGTATCTTTGAGGATAAATCTACCTGAGAGGCTATCCGGTGTTCGCACACATTTAGGTGAGTGAATAAGATATGCATCTGCAAAAAAAGATATGGATCAATGGAGCATCAATCATTTATGTTCATACAAACATTGAGATTCGACAAAAATGGGAGAAACAAAAAAGAGAGATTAGAATGTCAATTGGTGCTGATGCAACTATTCACGTGTGACCCGCAACCTGCATCAATTAACTGTTGAGTTGTCTTTTCTTTTTCTCCTTGCAAAAACTTTTTGTTTAACCTCAAATTTTGCACTAACATAGATGGTCGCCACTGAGGAAATTGCTGCTGCTTGTGGCGCCACTGAGGAGGAGATTGCAAGCATCTCGGGTGCGACGGCCTCGCCGTCGACTGGTCCGTGATGCCCAGATCCCTGATGGAGTGGTTTGAGGGCGCCACAAGCCGTCTCCGGGCGTCCGTGATGCCCAATTTTGGTTCCTGGTGGTGTGGCGCCGAGTCTCCTAGTACCATGCACCACGTCGTCAAGCTGCTAGATGTCCTTATTTGTGCTCCAACACCTTGTATCCCGAACCCAGGCCGCTGCCTGTCGAATAATGTAAAGCCGACATGTGCTTCTATGCACTGTCCTGTGTATGGTGCTAGACAAGTTCCTGATGAATAGAAGCTTTATGGTTTGCAGTTGGAATGTTAGAGGTTTGGGTGATCCTGTTAAGTGTGGTGACGTGCTTGTTGAATTGCTTGCTTCCAATCCTAACTTAGTTATGCTTCAGGAAACCAAACTCTCTATCATCCCTGATCGAAAGCTCTACTCTTTCCTCCCTAGGCGTCTCAACTCATTCGTCTTCTCTGCCGCCAGTGGCTCTTCTGGAGGCATGCTCATTGCTTGGTCTGACTCCTTGTTTACCTGTCTTGGTTCTTCCACCACCCCAAATACCCTCTCTGTTCATCTCACCTCCACACTCACTGGTTCCTCTTTTTACATAACTAACGTGTACGCTCCTGCCTCCCCTGAGGTCCGGTACGCTTTCCTGGACGAATTCAAAAGTATTGTACCTCCTCATCACACACCGTGGATGATTAGTGGGGACTTCAACATGATTAGATTCTCCCATGAGAAGAACAATGCCAACTTTCGATTTGCTGAAGCAGAAGCCTTCAATGACTGTATAAATGACATGAGCCTCATTGAGTTGCCCCTTACTGATAGGAGCTTCACTTGGTCCAACAAACGCTCTCGCCCCACTCTTGAGCGTCTTGACAGAGTTTTTATAAATCTCACCTGGGATGAAATGCTTCCTAGCACTGTACTCTCTTCTCTTACTAGAACTACGTCGGATCATGTGCCTCTGAGGATTGACATCTCCACTATCATTCCCAAGTCCAGTCTCTTCCGGTTTGAGAATTACTGGGTCACCGCTACTGGTTTCAGAGATATTGTGGCAGCCGCTTGGAATTGCCGGATGGGGAACAGTGACCCTTCTGCTGTTCTGAATGCTAAGCTGAAGGAAACACGCCACTGCCTCAGGGAATGGAGGAAGCAAATCCCCAGGATCACGCAGCAGGAAACTGACTGTAAGATTGTCATCAATCTCCTTGATTGCGTGGAGGAAACCCGTCCTCTCTCCCCTCCTGAATTGGCACTTAGGACCCTGATTGTCACTATCCTGAGCAGGGTCTCCCATTCCAAGCTGCTCCTCTGGAAGCAACGTAGCAAAGTCAGAGCAGCTTTAGAAGGGGATGAAAACACTCGTTATTTTCATGCCTGTGCCAATCAACGTCACCGTCAGAATAGAATTCAGGTGCTTGAACATGATGGCTGCGAAATTCATAACCATGATCAAAAGGCTGCTGTCCTCCACGCTTTCTATCATGAACTCCTTGGGTGTGACCGCGCTACTACCTGGGGTTTCCAACTTGAGGACCTTTATCCTGAGGGACCTTTGCCTCTTGGCCACCTTGATGCTGCTTTTGAACGCGCTGAAATCCATCAAGCCTTCCGGCGCATGCACTCCACGGCCAGTCCCGGCCCCGACGGATTTGGCCCCCTCTTCTTCAAAGCCTCGTGGAATACCATCTCTCCTGATATTTATGCCCTTTTTAATTCCTTCCACTCTCACACGACTGAGCTCGAGCGGCTAAATCGCTCCTACCTTGTGCTGCTCCCTAAGAAAGATGTTGCTCGTAGGCCACAAGATTTTAGGCCTATTGCTCTGCAAAACTCAACTGTTAAAGGCATCTCTAAGGTTCTCACCACCCGGCTTCAACCATCCATTCCCTCACTGATCTGCAATGACCAGTCCGGTTTTGTGCTTGGGCGCTGCATTGCTGATAACTTTGCTTATGCTGCTGAACTGCTCAACTGTTGCCACCGCCGGAATGCTCCAACCATTGTTCTTAAGCTCGACTTCCACAAAGCTTTTGACAGTGTTAACTGGGATAGCTTGGATCGCATTCTCCATTGCAGAGGCTTTTCTGATAAATGGTGCGACTGGGTCCGTGATCTCCTTCACAGTGGGAAAACTGCCGTACTCCTCAATGGCATCCCAGGGCGCTGGATCAACTGCCGGGCTGGGCTCCGTCAGGGTGACCCCATTTCTCCTTACCTTTTCATTATTGTCGCTGATGTCCTTCGTCGGTTGCTCCAACACCCCTCCCTCGCCCCTTCTATCACTCACCCCCTTGTCCCCGGTGACCCTTGCCCCGTCCTTCAATATGCCGACGACACTCTGATCTTCCTCAACTGCTCTATTGATGCCGTTCAGTGTACCAAGCATATCCTGGAGCTTTTCGAGCAGGCCACCGGGCTTTCCATCAACTACCATAAGACTACGTTCCTTCCCATTGCTGTCTCTGGCGACACCGCACAAGAGCTTGCTGCCATCTTCGGCACCACAGTGTCCTCCTTCCCCCAGACGTATCTTGGGCTTCCCTTGACTCCCTCCAAAATCTCTGTTCATGATTGCCTTCCTCTGATCTCCTCCTGCGATAAATACCTCTCCGGTTGGCGTGCCTCCCTCCTTAACAGAGCAGGACGACTCACCCTCTCTACCTCTATCCTCAGCGCCATCCCTCTTCATTACATGTCCGCCATGAATGTCCCAAAAACGATCATCAAGGCCATTGATCGTCTCCGACGCGCCTTTTTTTGGACCGGGGAGGATGTCTGTCATGGGTCCAAATGTCTAGTTGCTTGGGATAACGTTCAAGCAAGGAAAGAGGATGGTGGACTCGGAGTGAAAATTTTGGAACTACAGAACCGTTGCCTTCTTATGAAGTTCATTGACAAACTTTTCTCAGGCGAGCAAGTGGCTTGGAAAGAGTGGCTCCTCCGTGATGCTGGTTCCTTTGACACTCCACCCGCTGGTACCTGCAGCTATCTGTGGAAAATCATCACTGATGAACTAAACACTTACCGCTCCATCACTACTGTCGATGTCCATGATGGTGCATCTACTTCTTTTTGGTTTGACAACTGGCTGTCTGACGGGCCTCTTTGTTCCCATTACGCCGCTCTCTTCTCCCACACCACTAGGCCTAACATCTCTGTGCAATGTGTTTTCCAGAATGGGTTTGACTTGTGCTTGAGACCCCGGCTGACAACTGCTGCTAGCTTTCAGCTAGACAGCCTCATGTGTTCTTTGCAGGACTACAGCCTACGGGAGGGTGCTGACTCCAGAACGCTGAAAACGACCGGCAAGCCCTACACAACCCGCGATGCGTACGCAGCACTTGACTGCAACCAGGGTTCAGGTGATGAGCATGGGCGTCGCATCTGGAAAACCCGCGTACCGAATAAGGTTAAGGTCTTCGCCTGGCTGTACTTTAAAGACAGGTTGAGTACGAGGGCCAATCTTCACTCCAAGAACGTTGTGGAGAATGAGCTGTGCCAACGCTGCTCTGCACCTATGGAGGACAGGGATCATGTATTCTTCGTGTGCACGGCGAGCGCCGACTTCTGGTGCAGAATCGGCCTGTCTGACCAAGCCACCCTCTCCGATGAGGACGTCTGGAATTCCCCTACCCCTAATGGCCTCGAAGCCAGACTTTGGCCTTTTGTCTTCCTGACTATGCTGTGGCGATTATGGGATGCAAGAAATGGTGAGATTTTTAGAAATGAGCTATCTAGCAGCCGGGCTGTAATTTCCAAGATCTGTGATGATCTTGTTGTATGGCGTAAACGCCTGAAGACTGATCTTGCTAGCAGTCTCGATGACTGGCGTGCTTACCTCCTTGCTTGTAATGCTACTGGCCACCCCGGCCTCTCGGGGTAGTGTCTTCCTTATAATATAATTTGGTGGGGAACCTCTCCCCTCCGTTTGCGTTTCAAAAAAAAAATAGATGGTCGCATATTCGCATGATCTATCCATTTGTATTGGACTCTTTATGCACTTTTTAGAAGTATTTTTCTTTTGTTAGTTCGTGGGAGCAAGATGGGAGCACGGGAGCGCTGGATATTCTCTACTCATGTCACTTCCAAACATTCAACTTCGATACCTAAGAAATATTTTTATCATCAAGGTTTTTGGAATGACTATTTTAATTAAGACAACCCCCAATTAAAACATCACATGTTTATCACTGGAATCTTGAGAGAGTAACAGACTAACAGGATGCCACCTTAGCCATATTTCTTTCTTTTTCTACACAATTCAAGAAAACAGCAAATTGTTTTTTTTATTTGGAAACCCAACATGCACAATCTCAAAAGGGGGTCTCATCCTACTCCAGAGCAGTGGGGCACTGGGAAGTAGGCACGTAGCTGCTATATATGGGACCCGGCAGAAGGGTGTTGCCCATGATGCCAAAGTGAGCTCTCTCAAGAGACCGTGGAAAGGTTTTTTTTTCATGACCGGGTCATCAAGTCAACAAACAATCAATTATATACAAGTACGCCTTGCTTGCTTTCTTCTTGATGGTGTTCCCTTTCCATGCTTCCCAATGGCGTCCTCCCTGGAAAGTATCCTCACAGCATTATCCTATAATACACACGTTCTTCCATCCTAAAAGTCTCGTGGTTAGTACTAATGCACCATCTCAGTGGGTAGTAGTTCAATGGTATGGTGTTCTAGCACAACCATTAGTCTAATCTAATACTCCCTCCGTATCGGATTTAGAAGTCGTTTTGGACAAGGTTTGGGTCAAACATTGGGAATATAAATCATCAATAACTTTTAAGTTGTTGAGTTTGCAAATGTAAAAATTATATGAATAGATTTGTCTTGAAAATTCCTTTCATAAAAGTATACATATATCATTTTTCCATAAATATTTTTTATAAAAACAAGATGTCAAAGTTGTATTTTGGAGACCGTGTCGCTGTCCTAAATGACTTCTAAATCCGATACGGAGGGAGTACAATAATATGCATTGGGTGGTGTTCAAAAGGGACCAACTAGGGTTTACAGTGGATTTCCTGGATTAATTAGATCATGTAGGGTGTGTTTGGTTGGGTAGATATCCCTGGATGGGAGATGGTGGTCTATGGATAGGCAGCGTTTGGTTCGCAGGCGACTTATACAGGGATATCCCCAGCCTCAAAATAAATTATTTTCTAGAATCATCATAAGTCAGATTATCTTAAACTTGACTGACTTTATAGAAAAGGGTAAGAACATCTATGACACCAAATATTGAGCACATTATGAAAAAACATTTCATGATTTATCTAGTGATATTAATTTGGTGTCATAAATATTATTTGTGTTTTTTCTATAAAATGATCAAGTTTAAAATATGTAGGATGTATTTTAGAATAAAAAAAATTTAGACAATATACCTTGTTTGGCTATTAATTTCTCCTAGAGAATGTATTGTCAACTGTTACGTAATATCATATCTATATCTCTTATAAAACTAACCACCACTAGAAGTCTATCTTAGCATGCAAGCCTTCCACATCATTCCCACTAAGTTCCACATTATCTCCCACTAATAGCAATTTCATCCCACTAATTTTCAACCTCTTAATTGCAAGCCCGCAGCAACGTGCAGGGTATCTTCAAGTTCAAAGAAATTTGAACTACAAATCCTAGGAAAACTTTAAAACATTGATATACATATAATTTATTCATTGTTTGCCAAAGCTTACAAAGTTTGATCCTTCATAACCCTAATACACAGAAAATAAAATGATGTTTAGTATCTCAAAATAATGAGTAAACATATCTAAAAATAATGCAAGTTTGATATTTTTGACTGGACCCCAACGGCGTTCCTGTCTTCCTGAGTTAATAAACTTGTGGCCCATACCCCTATACACGCAGCCCCTACCTTTATAAAGTCTTTCTTTTTCTTATCAAGAACAGGGACCCACCTACACATTATGTTGGTGATAGATTTCCCATAAACTCATTTTTGCTTCCATATAGTATGACGGTACCATTATTGTAGTATTATATTGATGCCGACCAATAACACATTAAAAATTAGGTGTATATATATCGACAATGTTTTCTTTTCAGATATACATCCATGAAGTTATTAGGAATGATGATATCTGAGTTTCCAATGTAAATTCATGTGACACCAGTAGCATGTTACCTTACCACCGGCTCATAAATTAATCAACCACGCTAAAAGTACAAATCATTAAGTTAATTACATGCTCTAGTTAATTTAATTAAGGTACTGCAGTTTTAACTAGCTACTTCTTCCCCAGTCGAAATTTTCTTCAATTTTTATTTTGTTTCCTTAGACCTTGATCTCATTTTCTATTAAAATGTATTTGCAGGATAATAAATTTGACCGACTATGGAATTATTTGTTCTTGACAAACATACACATTATTTTTATCTTTTTTAAGCTAGATATCTAGCATATGTTTACAATCATTTCTTTTAAAAATGACCGAATAAACTAAAGAAACACCAAAAATATAGACAGCTGGAGGGACTATAGTAGGTGTCTTTTAAGAACACGACAGAGAGATAGCAAAGACACTCATAGCACGTTTGGATCTTAAGAATGGGGTCGAATCCAAATCATATTGTTTGGGGAGCTTGTTTATAATTTTGGGCTTGCTAGCGCCCGGACGTTGGGACGGACAGGGCGTCCTGCAGTCATTTTCCCGCACCGTTTCTTACGCCACGCGGGGCCTGCGCCGCTCCGAACGTCACCAGCATCGAGAAAAGGGGAGGGGGCGGTGAATGCCCAGCCAGTGCCGGGAGGAGGAGGAGACACTGATGCGAAGCAGCAGAAGGCGAGTATGGAGATGCAACACCCAATATACTTTTGAAACATTCAGATATAACGCTTACAACATACGTCTAAAGGTAGATGAAACACTTGAACACATGCATCTGAAACACTTGCAAAAACACTTCAAATCATTAAAAAAACATATACAACATCCAGATAAAATACTTGCAATATATGCAACATTTAAAATAAACACACTTCCAACGTACGTTTGAAAAAAGATAAACATTGGAAACATAAGCTTGCAACATACGTGTACAACCATTGCAACATATGCAACATCCCGATCTACTTTTGCAACACCCATATAAAATACTTGCAACATACCTAAGAAACATCTGAAACACTTTAAACATAGGCTTGCAACATGCGTTTTTCACTCTTCTTCCATACGGCGCATCGTAGAGCGGGGGGGGGGGGAGGGTGGAGGTGGGGACGGCCGGTTCCTGTCAGCCGGTGGCCGAGGATGGTGGACGATAGCTGAAGGGAGGTCACGTCGCTAAGCTGGTGGTGGACCCGGCGTCGAAGCTGCCGAGGATGGAGGACAGCGGCCACAAAAGCGCGGGCGGAGGCAAGGAAGACAAATGGGGCTGCCGAGGATGGAGGACGACGGCCACGAAGTGTGGGCGGAGGCAAGGAAGACGAGCGCGGTGGAGTTGGGTGCGGAAGACGACTCGGTGGAGTCGGGTGCGGCGGCTGTGACAGGCGAACGAGACGTCCAGTTTTTTTTAAAATGGAGAAGCCGTCTGGACGAACGGACGTCCTGAAACATTACCTTTATAATTTGGCGACCACGCTAGCAACAGTAATAAATAAATAAAATCTGAAAAGTGGCGAGCTATATATATAATTAGGTCAGCATTTCAAGCGTCATATACGCGTGTATACGTGTACATAGCAGGTCAAGCGACCGCGTGTGTGTACACGTACGTACTACTCTCTCTCGCGCTGTGCTACCAGTAGTTTGAATTCAACGACGACGACGTACGTCGCTCGATCGATCCAGCTGTGTTGGTCGATCTCGGCCGGGCTGTGGTTTATTTGTTGACCAGTGCATGCGGCATGCATGCTGCAGAGATGCAGCAGCGTCCGTACCTGGCTGCGACGAAGCTTCTCGTCATCACCGTCGACGTCACGTCGCCGATCTCGAGCTGCTTGCCTGTCGCCGTCGCCGTCGCCGTCAGCCGAGGCCTCGTTTAGTTCGGCGAATAGGGGTGAAAAACACTGTATCAGAATTCCTGTAGCATTTCGTTTGTATTTGGTAAAAATTATCCAAATTTTGACTAACTAGGCTTAAAATGTTCGTCTCGCAAAGTACAACAAAACTGTACAATTAGTTTTTGATTTCATCAACATTTAGTACTCCATGCATTTGCCAACATTTTGATGTGACGGAGAATCTTCTTTTTGCATAGTGGAATTTTGGGGAAGAATTGGAAAACTAAACATGGCCTAGCTTGCTTGTTGATCGATTCGTCATGCCTACTACAGTAGCTGTGCTAGCTAGCCAGCGGACGGCGACTCGAGTCCAACACCGCGTCGAGAAATCGAGGCACGCACGCACGCGCCCGCCGTCCGGCCGTCCGACGACGACGACGCTGGCGCGCGCGGCCCGGCGGGTCCGGCCGGCCGCCGGGTCGGAGACTGAGAGACAGGGCGGTGTTTAATTAGATCCATTCATCCCTTAAGGCCTGGTTGAGTTTCTAAAATTTTTTACCTCTACCCATCATCAGGTCAAATGTTGGGACATATGCATGGAGTACTAAACATAGACGAAAAAAAACTAATTGCATAGTTCTCAAAAAAATCACGAGATGAATCTTTCAAGCCTAATTAGTAAAAGCCTTAAGTGCTACAGTAACCACCATGTGCTAATGACAGAGATTCGTCTCGCAGTTTCCTGACGAGTTCTGTAATTTGTTTTTTTTTAATATTAGTATCCGAAAACTCCTCCCAATACTCTTCCGACACATCCAATGTGACATCAAAAATTTACTTTTCGCGAACTAAACGCAGCCTAAAATTAGTCCTCAGTACGTGTGTACCTCGTCAACACAGCCAGCGCGGCGGCTAACCTGAGCGTTAGACTTGAAGAGGTGTATGCTTTTTGGACCCACACGTCATTTAGAAGTTGATTGCGTATAAAAAATAATGGAATTACCAATAGCGCAGGAGCCAGGAGGGGTTGTATTGTACATTTACTTGGAACTACAAATCCCTCTATCAAAAGGAAATTACCTTTATAGGTTTATTATAACTAGTAAACATGCACGTGCGGCACGCACGTACATAGAAGATATCGTGTTAATTTTCCATTTTATAGCTTAAATTGTCATTATTTTATTATCCTTTTTATTTTGGAAAAAGTCTAAATGACCCCCAAACTATAAGGGGTGGTCTAGTTTACCCTTGAACTATGAAATTGTCTAATTTACCCCCTGAACTTTACAAAACCGGCCAAATCACCCCCTCGGGCGGTTTTGGACGGGGGTTTTGCTACAGTGTCAGCGGTTTTGCTACAGTAACAGCGGTTTTGTCTTTTTCTTTTTTATTTATTTCGTCTGAATCTTTGAAAAATCATAGTAACTCACAGAAAAATCATAAAATAGAAAATCCAATTTTGTTGGACTCCACATGAGTAGATCTACACAGTGAATATATAATATAGTATGCTTTAGTACAAAGTTTTTGCTATAAATTTTGATCTTATTTTTTTCTGTAATTAATTTGAATAATTCATACAACAAAAATTTTGTACTAAAACATACTATATTATATATTCACTGTGTAGATCCACTCATGTGGAGTCCAACAAAATTGGATTTTCCATTTTATGATTTTTCTGTGATTTACTATGATTTTTCAAAGATTTAGATGAAATAAATAAAAAAGGAAAAGACAAAACTGCTGTTACTGTAGCAAAACCGCTGACACTATAGCAAAACCACCGCCCAAAACCGCCCGAGGGGGTGATTTGGCCGGTTTTGCAAAGTTCAGGGGGTAAATTAGACCATTTCATAGTTCGGGGGTAAACTAGACCACCGCCTATAGTTGGGGGGGTCAATTAGACTTTTTCCTTTTTATTTTTATATTTTTTTATCTAACATTTTTTTATAATTCAAATGACATTTGAATAGTTAGTTGGTAAGTATAATCTTAATTAATGTACCTATGATACAAACAACAACATAGGAATTATGATTTGTTCTAAACGACTAATATTGTTGGTTGTCTTGTGCAGCAAAGGCATCTATTTGAGCCGATTTATACATGGGCCGAGAAGAACAAAAAGCTGAGCAAATTTACTACCGGCATCGTTTAATACATACTTGCCACCGGGGATGAAAACGATCGGAAACGATCGATGTGAGGCCAAATCACTTTCATTTTCACTTTTTTTCTCGAAAACAAAATCGATATGATATTATTGGAAACGAATGCGGCGCCGATATTCCAATAACTTCGAAAACGATAGTAGTCAATCAGAAAATACATCGATAACGATTAGAATCCATTAGAACGATATCCTCAAAAACGATAAACACGTCAAATCGTAGAATATGAAAAGATCCATATAACTCGACCTATCTCATAAGACAATGATAAATAAAGCCACAATTGATAAGATCACAAGCTGAAACCACACAGTTCATACCATCTTAGGTCTCAAATAGTGGCAAACCACATAACAGTACGACAATTCTTGACAAAGACACAAATAAACGATCATGTTCTAATAAGTTGACTCGACGTAGCATATTGATCAAAACATGAATTTATTGGAGTTACAAGTGCAGCAAGTGATTGTGTGATATGCTGATTGCCTTCTTGTTATATAGAGAAAACACTTCTGTATAGATAGTTCCTTTCAAAAAAAAATTTGCCTTATGTACTTGCGTGTGCAGATGGGTTCCTTTAAAAAAATATTTGCCTTATGTGCTTGTATGTGCATATCATAATGCATTATATAGTCTATAAATAAATTAGGATTCATTAATTAAAGGCCTTTAAATCGGTAATTACCTATGGTAAATTACCGTTTAAATACGAGAATCTTCGAAAACGATTGGAAGAGGGCAAAATCATTTTCACTTTCATTTCTGATTATTTTTATCGTTATCGTTTTCGTTTTTTCGATTACCGCTACCGTTTTCGTTTAGGCCTAGAAATAGGAAAAAAACTCGAAAACGATTACCGAAAATCGGAGATTATCATTTTCGTTTTCATCCCTACTTGCCACGATGTACCTGCCAGGGAAGCTGTGTACGTCGTTGAGACCGGAGACGTGGTTGTGCACTGCGCCGACGGTCCCGGTCAGGCCTTTGCCGAGGCGGAGGTGACAACGTATATATGGTGCCAGTGTATGGAGACGATGGACGTCCACCGGCTCGCGGGCAACAAGGCGCATGACATCCCGGCGTAAAGAATAGGCGGGTGGATATTTTTTATGTGGGAAAAAAATAGCGATCCGAGGAATCGTATGTATAAACACGCGTAAAGAATAAAAAGTTTTCCGGTCGGGCCCGTTTGTCAGATTAGGACGGGGGATTAGATGTGTTGGATCTGTGATCTAAGGGACACAAATTTAGGAGGGTAGGAAACATCAGGGTGAGAGATTATTTTTAATTACTTCGCTCTTTTATAGTATAGATTAGTCATCAAAGTCAAACTTACTACAAATTTGACAAAATTATAGGGATTTGCTATATTTCACATGCCTGAAATATAGCATTTTTTTCAGGCGACAGCTAAGGGCCGTCAGATCTACATCCAATGCCCAGGATCTGTTGTAGTTATTTATGTCACCCAGGCACTTACCGGGTCCGTGAATCAAACCCGCCAAACCTTACCGAGCCCGCCAAAGCTTAACGGGCGGATAAATCGATACCCTCTAACTGAAGTTGGTGCTCGTCAGGGTAGAATTGAACTATTGACCCAGTAAACACACGTACAAGTTTATATTGACAAAATAACAACTCTACCACTGCAGAAAGAAACTCTGCCACAAATCAAAATTAACCGAGTAATTTCTATTCTACAGCTGCAAAAATCACAAAAATATGGTCTGTATGTCCACAAATCACAACAACTATTGTACAGCTCCATATATCGACCTAGTCCTTTTTCTGCTGTAGCAGCCAATAAATATCCACTCTCTTAACCATTTTATTTGTTCAACTCTGAGCACCGATGCTGCTAGATTTTGCAAAATCTTAGATGCAAATTAAGTGTAATGCATTATATTGATGACAACTTTGGAAACGCCGCAACAAAAATATATATGGTCTTCCGCGGAGAGCAGGCCTAACTGACGACGACGCTTGCCACCTGTAGGAACGACGCAGCACTCTGGGGCTACCGTCTCCCTCTAGCTAGGATAGAAGTGTGTGTTTATGCCTGGTGTGCTATCTTTTACTGGTCACTGGTGCAATGCACTCCTGGTTTTCTTTCTACGAGAACACATCTTGCAAAAGCCCCAAAAGGCAAAAGAGAAAAGACGAACTGCCTAGTTGTACAGCATATATTTCGGGGTCGCGCTGAACTTCTGGTGCCCTTTGATAACCTTGTTCACCGCATCAAGAAAATCCTTCTCCGTGACGGTTTTCCTCAACGCCCGGATGTCATACATGCCTGCCCGCTTCTGTGCACACGCTCCTTATTTCGGCACCTGTTGCGTGCGTGCGTGCGTAGTATATACAAACAAATGAGAAAGGAAGATGTTTATTTATGATAAGACAAACAGGCATCATACTATCATACATCATGCAAATTCATTCTGTTGACCAAGAAATTAAAGAACATTTACCTTTTGAGTTGGGGCAGAGGCGAGCCATGAGCTCAAACCTGAGGGCACCATCACAGTTCATGGTGCGAGTGTGGATTTTGAAGATTTGAGTGCGCCCTTCAACATCTGGCAAGGCAAACTCAATTTTCCTATCCAACCGGCCTGGACGTAGCAGTGCAGGATCCAAGGTATCAGGCCTGTTGGTTGACCTTGATGTTCCCCCTAGAATCAAACCCACCAGGCTGATTCACAATCTCAAGCATAGTGTGCTGAACCTCACTGTGTCGCCCCCAGCACCATCATCAAAGCTCGCACCGCCAATAGCATCAACCTCATCAAAGAAGACAATACACGCCTTCTTTGATCAGGCCATTTGGAAAAGTTCGCGCACCATGCGGGCACCTTCACCAACATACTTCTTTACTAGCTCACTTCCTATTACACGAATGAAACAAGCGTCTGTACGATTTGCGACTGCTCTTGCAACGAGTGTTTTCCCAGTTCCAGGAGGACCATAACAAAGGACACCATTAGGAGGATCAATACCAAGCTTCACAAAAACTTTTCTGGGTGAAGCATAGGAAGTTCAACAACCTCACGCATCATCTCGATCACATCCTTGCATCCACCAACATCATTATACGTGATATCAGGTTTTTCTTCAACGGTCATCATGGTGATACTTGGATCAATTTTGGGTGGCAAAGGAATTTGAATCTGGTACTTGTTTCGGTTAACTCTGTATAATTTGCAGGATGACAGGATCCGAATCAACATGCTAATTGATAGTATAAAACTTCATTTGATTATGAATGAACAAATATTATATGTGGAGACTATGTAGCGTGCAGTAAGTCACTTTTATGAAAACAACTGCTGCAAAAATCCTGTACTTATCTCCAATCAAATTTAGTAGATCCAAATTATATATGTGGTAAAGTTGGAGGGGTGACCTGATGCTTTATTTAAACATAAAATGCCTCAACCACCGTCTCTCTCTAATAACTACTTCCTTCTAATTAAAAAGCCACAAAATCTCATAAGCTCAACAGAAAACTTGTAAGTTCTATGATGCAGGAACTCCCATATTCTTCCAACCTGAGTAACATAAAACTTATTTGTGTCCCCTATCTGTAGGCACACACACACACACACACACACACACAAAACACAAATCAATAAGATATATACATATAAAATTCTTGAAACTTTGTTCCTAGTGCCATTATCAGGTTGTGTTGCCTATGTTTTCAACAGTATACTGATTGAGAAAATTTTGAATAAAATCCAAGAAGTTGCATTCCGTATGCTTAAGAGAGAACGAAGCCACTTACCCAACGCGCATGCCGTCCTCAATATCAGTGGGAGAAACCTTGTCCCCCAATCCAACCGCATACTACTATGTACAAAAGAAACTTTAGAAACAATCATCATTGAACAAGATTATTGTCTTGGTTAGGATATAAGCATATATTACACACCTTTGCAGTCATATTGATTACACATTTTGCATCGGCACTATTTGGACTGATGATCTTTGTGCATCTAGCAACCTTCATAAATAACACAAAAAACTTAACGTTAGAACAGCACTGAGAAAGCATAAGGGCATGACGCAGTACAACTATCAATTGCTATACAAATAAGGACCAGAGGAATGTCATGCTATTTGCATAACTTTACCTGTAAGGGTTGCTCTTCCTGCATCATCTGCTTATCTGAGATAAGATCCCATTGACTTGGTGGAGCCAATCCAGTATCAGATTCCTTGATGCCTGGATTTCAATCCAGAAAACTTATAGTTACAGATAGGCACCACTCAACGCGAAATTAAAAAAAAAAAGCATGTTTTAAGAACTGGAACGTAATACAAGTAGAAGATGTATACGTGGAACCAAAATACTGTGCATTTACCGTGAAGGTCATTGATCTTCTTTGTCATCTTCTTTATCTCCTTCTCGACCTTGTCGACGCTGCTTGAGTATGGCCCGAGTGGTCTATTAAGCAACAAGCCATGAATGAAAGAAAATCAAATAAGCAAGTTTCAGCCAAATCGACGAACCGGAATTCAAGTAAAAGTGCATGTTTTACAAAACAAATTACTCGGTGCATAGTCAATCAGTGGAAAAAGTAAAAGTTCATGTTTTATACAAAGCAAATTCCTCGGAGCATGGCCAGATAGAAGTAAACAGGGACCAGGGGTTCAGCCTCTCCTCCTGAATCAGAGCCCAGTTTTTTTTTAAAAAAAAACACTTTGACAGCCATTAACCAAATATTCCCCGCCAAGAGTCCTGAAAGAATTATAACCTGAGGGGCACTCACTCACGTAGAGCGCGTTCTCGCCCTCGTCGAGGATCTCCCGCATCCTTAGCTGCTGTCTCTTTTCGACGGCGGCGTGTGCTTCGTACCGTAGGTACCCTCACACGGCGCCGTGCTGCGAGATTTCTATACTCCTTTATTAGTCGAGTCGGTTTCGTCCTTTGCCCTTTCCTCCTCGGCAAGATGTTCATTTTACCGTTAGATGTCGAATCCACGGTTTTCAGATCGCATGGAAGAAACGTATAGCTCACCTAGCGCGTGGACGTCCGGCGCAGGATACATCCGGACGGCGCTCCTCTTCCTAAACCCGCCCCACCTGCAGAATCGGATCGGAATAGAGCGAGATAGAATTGCGTCCACCGCGCCTCCGTCCTAGCTCCCTAACGCGCCCCGTTCTTCTACCGCGCCCCGTTTCCACTGCTCCCCTGTCCTAAAAGCACAAAACACAAGTGCAACGTCGCAAATATATGAACTGTGTAGTGCAACATCGGAATATAAATACTGCAACATCGCAAAACTATATAGTGCAACATCGGAATATAAATACTGCAACATCGCAAAACTATATAGTGCAACATCGAAAATTATGTACTACAACATCGAAAAATTATGTACTACAATATTCGAAAAGTATGTATTGCAACATCTCAAGCAGTAGTACTGCAATATCGCAAAATCAACCATCGGTGCCGCTATGTATGAGTGGGGCAGAGGTTCGGGGGTTTTCTCAACCTGCGTGAGAAGGTCTTCTTCTTAAGCACAATGCCCGGGGGCTGTCTTATCCCCCACGGATTTAATTTTTTTAATCATAAAATCTACCATGAAACATAGAAAATGGAAACAACTCAATAGTCACCTTTCAGTGCTACAACATTTTAAAAAGGTAATTTCAACAATTAAAATCCCCTATTGCAACAATTCCAATACTAGAACTCTCTTTCCGCAACACATGAATCACCTTATTGCAACATTAAAAAATCATCTGTTGCAACATAAAAAAAACCATTGCAACACAGAGAAACAACAAAAAAAAACGTACAAAACAGCAAGGGGATAGTTTCAACGTGCGAGCTGCTCCAGCCCTTGGCCCATCCCCTTCAAGCTCGCCTGAGAGAGAGGATGGAATAGGACCCTAGAGCTCGCCGGAACCCTAGCCACCGCCGCGTCCTTCAGATCCAGAAGAGAAGGAGAAGGGCTCAGATCCAGAGAAGGACTGACCTACCTCGCTGAGGTCGCCGCCGTCGTCCTTGTCTCCGGTAGGGGAGCGGGATCCGGATCGCTAGGAAGCGCGGGGTAGCAATGGAGGTCACGAAGGGGAGAGGGAGGGAGGAAGGGAGTGTGGGAGGGCGGGGCGGCAGCGAGCTTAAAAAACGTCTGTCGAGTGCATCGCGGCAGTGAGCCGGGAGTGGGGATGAGGGATCGAGTGACAGAGTGGGCGCACGAAGGTGGGGATGAGGATGAGCGAGGCAGAGCGGGAGTGGATTAGGACGAGTCGGTCCAAGTCGTTCCCTGACGGGTCCATTCAGAAGGAACGGACGGCCGGACAGTATCATTATCAATAAATAAATAATAAAATCACGAAGAGTTTTTTTTACTTGTTTCAGTCGTTTTTTATTTTTATTTGTTGAGGACATTCGGATTCGGATTTGATCCCACCCTCAATTCCATTCTAGTGAGCGTTCACTGAAAATTAATTCAGCGAACGATCCAGACACGTTTCCTATACTTGGTGACCATCCACTCCTCTCCCTAGCACGTTTTTTCATGTCGATGATGCTAACCTAAAAAATGAAGTAACATTTCAAATTGCTATAACTTCTAAACGGTGTATCTATTTTTAACTTCGTCTATACCGGTATGTTTTACGCGATAAGACAAACAAAACTAGATCTCACTTGCATATATTTCCACGTCATTTTTTTTTTGAAATTTCTCCCCTCTTCATCCGTCCTCCTAGACTCATTGCGATCCTATTCTGGGCCACCATTGCTCGTGGCCTCACACAATTAAGACACGCACGCACGCAGCTCTCTCTCCCTGCATACATGCATGAACAATCTTTTATTTAGCGATACTTTCCCCCTCAATTTCCCCCCTTTCCGCGCGCGCGCATTCTGTCCGATCCGCGGGCGCAACAATCCCCCGTGCAATAATCGCAGTCGTCGCCGTCTGCACCGCCGGCCGGCCATGATCCCCCGTCCACGCCGTCAACCTCGTCGGCCGTGGCGTCGTAGTTAGTTGCAGTTACGTTATTGTTGTTCAGGTAGCATTAATTATTCCGTCGGCCTGAGCTGCCTCCATTGCCGCGCGCGTTACGTACGTTGTCCTCGAGCTGCTGGTCGATCAGATTCAGATCGGAGCCGGAGGAGAGGAGGGAGCTACCATGGGGCGAGGAGCGCGCGACGACGGAGGCCAATGCTCTCCCTGAAGCTGAGAGCCATCCTGTTCCCCTTCCAGATGGAGCCCCGGCGCGAGGAGCTGCTGCATGAGCTAGGGGTCCGTCCGTCCGTCGTCTTCTCCGTTCGTTCGACCTCCTCCTGTCCCTCTCATGGATGGATGCACGAACGCATGCAGGACATGTGGGACGAGATCGGGGAAGCGGAGGATGACCGGCGGGGGACGCTGCAGGCGCTGGAGGAGGACTGCCTCAACGTGTACCGCGCCAAGGTGGACCAGGTCCGGCAGCACCGGGCGCAGCTCAAGCGGGAGATCGCCGACTCCGTCGCCGAGGTCGCCGCCATCTGCGCCACCATCGGCGAGCCGCCCTCCACCGTGCACACGGCCTGCTCCTCGCTCCAGGTACGTACGTAAACCGCGCGCGCGCACACAGTCCGTGCCGGCCGGCGCCGACGGGCAGCAGTGGTGATGTCGTCGCGATCGTGACGGCGGGTTGGGACCAGGGCACAGGGAGCCTGAAGGAGGAGCTGGGCCTCATCGCTCCGGAGCTGGCGGAGATGCGGCGGCGGAGGGAGGAGAGGCGGCGCCAGTTCGCGGACGTCACCCAGCGGGTCAACAGGATCCAGGAGGAGATGAACCTGCTAGGCGGCCAGCC
The DNA here is from genome assembly GCA_022457205.1 of Saccharum spontaneum. Lineage (NCBI taxonomy): Eukaryota > Viridiplantae > Streptophyta > Magnoliopsida > Poales > Poaceae > Saccharum > Saccharum spontaneum. Next base: position 8,525,662 of record CM039594.1, on the reverse strand, counting down.
GAATGCTCACGCCGCCGTCGTCGTCGACGGCTCCGACCTGACGACGACCAAGCTCGACGAGCTCAGAGCCTACCTGTACCACCTGCAGCAGGAAAAGGTCTTCCTCCACCCGAATTAAACTGATTGTTCATGACGTACTGGTGGCGTGCGTGCATGCATGCTTAGCGTTGTTCTTGCTTTGGATCGATCTTGAGTTCTTGACACATGTACACGCGCAGGAAAGTCGCACAAAGAAGGTGACGGAGCTCGTGGCTCTGCTGCACTCGTCATCCTTGGTTCTCGGCATGGATCCCACAGAGACAAACAATGTCGTCAATGGCGGCGGCGTGCAGGTGCAGGCCGGCGACATCAGCGACGGCGCCATCGCGGGGCTGGCTGCGGGCATCGAGAGGCTGAGAGAGATCAAACGGAGTCGGATGGAGAAGGTACGTCGTACGATAGCCTCGCCGCCGTTGAATGGGGATTCGCGAGCCTTCTCCGACTGAATGAAACAAGATGTTTCGTTTGGCAATGCAATGACATGTATGGCAGCTGCAAGACCTGCTGGGCAGCATGCTGGAGCTGTGGAACCTGATGGACACGCCGGCGGAGGAGCAGCGGCGGTTCCAGGGCGTGGCCTGCAACATCGCGGCGTCGGAGGACGAGATCACGGAGCCCGGCGCCCTGTCCATGGCCTTCATACGCAACGTGGAGGCGGAGGTGGTGAGGCTGGAGAACCTCAAGGAGTGCCGGATGAAAGACCTGGTCGTGAAGAAGCACGAGGAGCTCATGGAGATCCGCCGCCGCGCGCGCCTCCCGGAGGACGACGACGCTGCCGTCATGGTGCTGGACGCCATCGACAGCGGTATATGTCAATTGTCAACACGCCTGAACTTTTGTTCTTGCTTGACAAATGCATGCGTGTATACTCCCTGCGATCGACTACTGCAGATGCTGAACGGGCTGTGATCCTGGAAAGGCTGGAGGTGCAGATCTCGGAGGCCAAGGACCTGGAGTTCAGCCGGAAGGACGTGCTGGAGAAGATGGACAGGTGGCAGGCGGCGCTGGAGGAGGAGTCCTGGCTCGAGGAGTACAGCAGAGTGCGTCTCAGTCGTCAGACTCTCTGAACAATCAATTCTCCGTCTCATCGTCTCCATCTCCCAATAGAATCACTGAGCTTCTTTCTCCTTGCTTTCGTTCTTGCAGAACGAGAACAGATACAACGTCGGCAAAGGGACGCATCTCGTGCTCAAGCGCGCCGAGAAAGCCCGCTCCTTGGTCAGCAAAATGCCAGGTAACAGAGCCTTTGTTCTGCTTCAGCCATGGCCTTTCTGAATCTGAACATACATAATAATCCTTCCGATAAAAAATTGACGTGTTCGTTTGTGTTGCTCTGTGAGGCGCAGCAATGGCGGAAGCTCTGATGGCGAAGGTGGTTGCGTGGGAGAAGGAGAGAGGCGCCAAGTTCGAGTACGACGGTGTACGCCTTGCGAAACCTCGATCACCTGCACCTGGATGCAAATATCCTCGTCTGCTCATACCATACATGCCATGGCGCGCAGGAGGTACTGCTGGACATGCTGGAGGACTACGGCAACACGAGGAAGGAGAAGGAGCAGGAGCGGAAGCGGCAGCGGGACCAGCGGCGGTTGCTGCAGCAGGTGCAGGGCGCGGCCGCGGCCGGTGTGGCGCTGCCGGACCGGGACGTGTCGTCGCCGGTGGCCCGCCCGCCGCCCAAGAACATCAAGAACGTGACCAGGACGCTGTCCATGGGGGGAAACGCCGGCGGCGGAGGAGGTGGCAGCGCCAGGAAGGCGGCGCCGGCGTCGTCCAGGCCCGGCACTCCCAGCTTCCTCAAGTCGCCCATGTCGGCGCGCCGCGGCGGCAGCGACGAGGGGCAGATGATGTCGTCGAACTCCTTCGAGTGATTTAGTTGTAGTCAAAGCTGGAATGGCCATGGATATCGATCTGCATTCTGCAACGCCCACAATCTGTTTGAAATCTGAGTGAATCCTCCGTTGAATTGAAACCGTTTGCTGTAAAAGTTCTCTGATTCTTTGTGGGGTTCAGACTTGAGAACTTTCATCAAAGTCGAGTGTGCATCACTGCATGCAGAACGAATGCTTTACTAGCACAATGACAAAATTGGAAAGCATATAGATTATCATTTTTAAAAGGGAAAGGCTAGCGCTCGATGTCCTCCGCGCACCCGCGCCACGAGCCTGCTTCACGTGGTCGCATGTCCCTTTTGTGTCCCACGTCCCTTCCGTCTCGATTTGTGCCTGTAAGGTTTTCCGTGCTGGCTGTTCTCGCTCTCTCCACACCCACACGCAGAGGCGGAGCTCCCCATGCGGCAGGGTGGAGCAGCTGCCCCACCTACCGCCGGAGTCGAACCTCTAGTACCGCTCTGTTCTTCCTTGGTTCTGGCCATGCGAAGAAGCGGCGGCGTTCGTCCGCGACGTGGCTGGAAGACGAGATGGCGGAAGGTAACGAAAGAAAACGATCGAGGGAGAAAGCCTAGCTGGCCCAAATGGATGGTGCCCCAAATCCCCATTCCACAGGAGCCGACCCAAGCACTCGCGACTCTGTGCTCGCGTCTCCCTGTCTGCCGTCACGGTCTTCCATCCGCATGCCCGCCGCCGCCGGCTTGCAAGACGGCATCCACGCCCGAGCCCCAAGGCGAGAGGCGGCGAGGCCCTAGGCCCTAGCGGCAGCTCTGGCGCTCTGCTGCCTGCTGTGCACTGCGCTGCTACCGGCGCACACTCACCGCAGGCTCGCAGCCGTAGGCCGCCATGCCGCGCGCTGAGCGCTAGGCTGCAGCCATGGAGAAGCAGGATTTTGCGTGCGGGATGTTCGCGGCGAGCAGACCAGAAGCGCAACAGCAACTAGGCAACTAGCGCTGGCCGAGGCGCAGGCGTCCCTGACAGCCATGTTCATTCTGCAATTGACAGCAAAAAATTTGTAACAAGAGGTATCTATCAATAACTAAGATTTAGGTATTTAGCAATTTTATGTGAGATGTTAGAACTGATAATTGATACTTTGCTGGTTGTATCTTCAAATGAAAGGTACAATCATCAACTTGTTTAAATTTGCCATAGATTAATTATTGATGTGCATCCTTGCAATTTCGTTCAAAAGTTGCATTCGTGATGCGCCCCACCTAAATTTCGGTTCGAGCTCCGCCACTGCCCACACGCATACAGGCTGCAGATGGGGGTCCACTGCAACATGTGCAACACCATATCTATTTTTGCAACATCTAGAGGAAACGTTTGCAACATACGTACGAAACAGTTGAAACACTTGCAATATATGTTTGAAACACGAGGGAAACACATGTGTAGCCATTAACACATATGTAACGTCTGGATGAAACACTTGAAACATATGCGTAAAAACATATGCAACATCCGGATGAAACACTTGCAACATAAGTGTGTATATGCAACACCTAGATAAAACACGTGCAACATCCATCTGAAACAACTAAAACATTTGGAACAGATGCTCGCAACATTCGTGTATACCAATTGCAACATATGTAACATCCCGATCTACTTTTGTAACATCCACATGAAAACACTTGCAACATGCATATGAAGCACTTGAAACATACGTTTGCAACACGCGCTTGCAACATTTGAGGAAGGAAGGGAGCGCAAGGTGCAACCGAAGAAGCCCACTCCGGGTTTGGCCACTCCGGATCTCGTGATGTCACAAGTTGAGGTCGAACGTCATGGCGGCGCCGGCTTCGATAGCAGCCATGAACTCCTGGTGGGGAACTGCGGCGTCGGTAGCACCTTGACGCGGTGAGACAGGGACCAGGCATGGTGTGACGAGGAAGAGTTGGGCGCGACAGGGGATGGAGCACGCGCGCGACGCCAGACGTGGCGCGGCTCAACGTGGGATGTGGACGTCGCGCACGAGGCGGCTTGGGGCGGGCTGACGGCGTGGTGAGCCGCAACCAGCGAAGTGAAGAGTTGGAGTTTTCTGTCTGCTTTCACAGTGTAGATGGAGTAGATAGAGGAGAGAGAGCGTAGATGGGCCTTTTGAGCCGGTCGCTGTGCTGAAGTGAGCGTGGAGCAGAGCATCTGATTTTTTAAGATTTTGGACGTATGTTTGTAGTATTTACCGTTTATAAAATGAACAGAACCAAGTTTCGAACACAAGTTCGGTACAAAAGTTCAAACAGACACCAAAAGACAACCAGCTGTTACATATCAATTATAAAAGGAAGCATGGGCCTAATTTAGGCCCAATACTGTTACCCAAGTACACAAGATTGGACCTGGCCCACGTAAAGCCAGGAGACCAGGCCTCACCACAGGCCACAGGCACGAGCATTCGAGCGCTCCTCAACCGCGGCAACTGCCACCGCCAGCGCCGCCGCCCCAGCACCCCCGCCGGCGCCTCGGAGCATTGGATTGGCTGGGCGCGCGACCCGACGCCGCCGGCCCGCGAGCAGCAGCGACCCCCCTCGCCGGTCATGACCTCCGCTCACTCCAAGCTCTACTCCGGTGAGCCACGCGCCACTCTCGCATCCCCGTACTCCCCGCGACGCTCCATGGTGCACACACGCTCATCCTATCTGGCGCCACCCGCCGGCGCGTGCAGATGACGTCAGCCTCGTCGTGGTCGTCGTCGACACGAACCCCTTCTTCTGGGCCGCCGCCGCGCTCCCCTTCGCCGACTTCTTCGCGCACGTATGCAACCCTAACCCTCCCTTTACTTCCCTTTGCCTGCTTCCTTGCTCGATCTTCTGTCATAATTCTGTGCATGAGATGACTTGTTGCTAGCTGTGCCCTGATCCATTGATTGGACTTTGGCTTTCCTCCTTGGACTTGATGTATGTAATATCCATGTCTGTGCAGCTGATTCACTTCGTCAACTCGATCCTGCTGCTGAACCACCTCAACCGTGTGGTCGTCATCGCTGCGGGAGTCAGCTCCTGTGCCTACATCCTGGATTCCAACGATGCCAGCCCCTCCGGTGGCGTGGGTGTCTCGGACACATTCGACAGGGCAAGCCGCAAGGCGGAGGAGTTCATTGCACAAGATGCGCGCACTACTGCGGGCAACGGTTCCGTTGCTTCTGCCAATGACGTGTCACTGCTCTCTGGGGCGCTGTCCCTCGCTTTGTGTTGTATCCAATTGCTTGGATTCCTTGATTCTTGCGCATTTGTCCTATCTTATTTTATGCTTGTGTTGCTTAACATGGAGGATATTTAGATATACAGAGGATTTTCCGGTCTGGGACTCGGCATCCGCAACCTCGGGTGAGTGGCTACATGCTGTCATGTAGGATTCTGAGTAACGTTTGGTTTTCATCATTTGCGATCAACAAATAATGCTTTGTTTCGCCCACAAATTGTTGTAGTCAGTATTCTTATTATAATGCCACGGCAGTTGATACTAACATGAGATACAGATTTTGTGCCTGCAGGGCTCTCCAGATGGACCTGAACAGTATGTGTACACCTTCATCAATGCAATTTCTAAATTTTTTCAGGACCTAGTTTTCACTTGATCAAATGAACTTGCAGATATGTGGCAGTGATGAATTCAATATTTTCTGCTCAACGTTCCATGGTATTGCATCAGTTGCTTAATCCATTTTAGTCCCATTGAGATTTATTGATCCTTCAATTTCACCGGCCAGTCGCTATGTTGTTACTTATTACTTACTATCCAAGTGTGGCACATGTAGTGGATTGAGAAGTAGCAAGACATTGAAACATGCCTATATAGATATGCATCCATAATTGTTCCAAAGCTTTTAATTACTAGGGTGGCATAATGAACATTTTACAAATCTCTTAGGTACCAATTGATTCTTGTATTGTGGGAACCCAAGATTCTGCTTTCTTGCAGCAGGTAATGCTGTTTAGTACGCTCTTGAATTCTACTGATCAAATTCATCCACATGTTATACTGTTACAACATCCTCTTGCTGACTAGTTACTGGTGTTTCATCACATAGGCCTCGTACATAACAGGAGGAGTTTATTTGAAGCCCCAAGAACTAAATGGTCTGTTTCAATACCTTGCTGTAAGTTATCCAGCCTCCCGCTGCTGATATTAATATATCTTCTCATATAGTCCTATTTTCCTTTGGGGGCCTCTTGAGAATGTATTTATGTACTTGTCGTTATGATCCTTTTGACAGAATAATCCTTTTATGGTTGTATTGTGCTCTATAGTTTCACATAATAGCGAAAAGGGATTAACCTAGGAACATCGAGCACACTATGCTGAATCTACTACCCTCTAAAAGGGTGATGACATTACTACCATTTTTGTTATCATACCAGTTGAAAAATTCTTTGCATTCATTTTTCCTGATGTAGTTGGTTTGCTATTATAGTTAGTAAATTAGGGACCTTTAGTCTTTTGTGCTTTCCTTAACTGTGAATTACTGAATTGGCATTAAGAGCTGTAAAAGTTTATTGGTCACTTCTGTATCCTTTGTGATCAGATCTTTGTTTGTTTTTTGTTGTTTCACATTAGGTGTTGCGAACATTTATCTGATGATACCTTCCTCACAAAATTTTGGATTTTACCTAATAATATATCTAATTAAGAGATTAGCCATGTCTGATTGACAAAACTGGGATGTACTTGTGCAGATGTCTTCACTTTCTGGCAATAACTGTCTACTAGAGAATTTGTTATTTGTATATCATATTATTTGATATCCTCTTCCTTTGTTTGTGTAAATAACTTTGTGTGGGCTTATTTCTCTTGTAGTTGCTTAAGCTCATTGACACATTTCAACAATAATGCAGGCTGTATTTGCAACTGATTTACACTCTAGAGCATTTCTGCGCCTTCCAAAAACTCTTGGAGTGGACTTTCGTGCTTCGTATGTGCTTCTAAATTTCCTTTATTAAGCATCAGTACTAGACCTATCCTCCTTTTGTGAAAATTTACAATCTGGGCAAAAGCTGGTCCACATTAGCAAATCTGGTTCCGTTTTATTTCTTTCCAAAAAAGATTGCATTCATCTAATATTGGTGACACCTTAATGCACTCAATATTTTTTTTTACTGATTTTGCAGGTGTTTCTGCCATAAGAAGACTATCGATATGGGATATGTTTGTTCAGTTTGTTTGTCAATATTCTGCAAGAATCAGAAGAAGTGTTCAACCTGCGGGTAAGTTTTATTTTCAAGTGTGTTCCTCTGATGAGACCCTTTTTTGGGTACCTTTCGACGATAACAAATTTATGTTCTGTTCTTGTTTCTAGACGCAAGTCCACAGTTTTATGAATTAGAAATTATTGGTTTCTTTGCTACAACCACCTTATTACCTTCTCTCCATTCAATTCTTTGTTCCTGTAATTTCTTTTTAGCTAGCATCAAATTTGGTTATGCAAGAAGCAACCAGATGCTTACCAAGTTTACTCTTAATTTTGCGTTCCTTCCTGAATAGTTTTACTTTGACATGCACTGCCATTTTTCGCTCTAATTTCAACCAACCTCAATTGAAATCATCTCAACGTTTAGTTGGCTTTGCAGTTTATATAAGCCTACCACAAAAGTATGTCTTTTTTTTTTTTAGCAGTACCACAAAAGTATGTCTTGCCCAGCAGTTTGTACATCTAATTTTAGTTTTTGGTAGCTGTTAGCATTTGTCTTTATACTAGTGATTTATCTTTCTGTTTGCAAAATGATTGTATAAAGATACTTGCTAAGTTATTGTTTTCCTCTGGTACCATAAATCTGGACATTGAATTTAATTTGTTTGCTCTGGCTGCAGGTCAGAATTCAGTCGTGTCATGCCTGATTTGAATTCCATGCCAGATCAAAGCAAGTAGTCAGAAAAGTTAACCACCAACAGACATGCTTCTCTCTCTGCCTCACAGGTTTGTTTCAGACTAATCTTTGCTTTGTTTCAGACTAATCTTTGATGAGCACCTCAACATGTGTACATGACATTTCTTTGATCGATATGTAAATGAGTTCCATGTCTGATATCAGAATATCTGTGAATTGCCCAGGACGGACCATGCACCAGTTTACCCATGTATATCCGAAGGGATGGTGATTTAACTGAAGGCGATAAGCAGTGTAGCTTAGACTGGCAATTTTTCTTAAGGAAACGAGTTTAGGGCAAACACTATTGTGGCGAGTAGAAATTTGCAAACCTGGTGACAGTGATCTTCTGTTATGAATTGTTGTAAAAAAATGAAAATATACCACTGATGAAAATATCACGGCATGGTTGCCCTTACTGCTTGGATGAGAAATGCTCTGAGATGGCAAACCATATAAACCATTAAACCTGCACGTAATTATCTCTAGCACAGAAAGTGAGTCCATACTATTTTACAAGATGACGGATTATTACGTTTGTCAAAATGTTTCTCCAAGCCTCACTAGACGGGGAAACAAAAAGGCCGACGAAAGAGACAAAACACATCACAAGAAGCATTCTGCATTTGTATTCCAACGCTGAACCTGAATTAATTCTTTGGCCCCTTAGTGGAATCATCTTGCCAGGTTGCCTGCCATTGCTTGTCATAGAACGTAGTCTCATCGATAAGCTTCTTCAGTGATTCAATGTCCTCATTTTTCCTGATTAGCAGTACACCAGCGACAGCAACAAACAGCAGCGTTTTGCAGAAGAAGTTGCCCATTTGGTCGACAAGGCCCACGCCCGTCAAGCTATCCACAAAGTACGCCATGAAGAAGCCAACCATGGCAGCGCGACCTGCATTAGACAAGAAGAATAGGTTCTGAATACATAATCCGTGGACACAGAATGTCATTTGCACCCGCAGTTTTGAAGTGAAACAGAACACATCATATTCAACCGTTTTTCAAAGCAATTTATCATATTCATCAGTAGTATAAATGACAAAAAAAAAAAGGGGGGGGGGGGGGGGGGGGGGCTTGGTGATAACCATTTAGCTTCTCGGCTTCAGGAAGGTGGAATCGCTTCATCCATGCCCACCATGGAATAATTGAAGTGTCGAAGACGACGGCATCATCTGTGCTAGTCGCCTCTGGATAATCTTCAAGCCATTTCCTCCTCCTGGCCTCTGGAATCAAACAAAGACGACTGACATCAGTTGGCTGTAGCATTCCCTAGGAGCTACAAACAATGTCGGGAAGATGCGTAAAACTCGCGAGCTAGCAATGCTTGCTTGCCCCACTCATTGTATGCAGCAAGCCAACCAAAGTTCAAGAAGGCGCTAGGCGGTTTCTAGGCGACGACCCACGGCCTAGAGCCTAGGCGAGCCTAGGCGTTTCAAGGCGTTTTTCTAGGCGATGGCTAATACATGCATAAATACTTAAAAGAAAAGACAAAATAGGAGATCAGTGGTAACAGGGAGAAAATGAAGAAGGCCCATTTAAGGGCCCAACTCTCCCACGGTCATCTTGTCCCCTCCCCTCCCCTCCCAGCCTCTTTGTTCCCGTCTCTCTCCCTCCCAAACTCTGCCCGCGCGGCCGTGCCCGTCGCTCGCCCGCGCCGCTGCCAGCGCCCAACATCGCCTCCTTCCCCACCGGCCGTCGCCGCCCCCGCCGACGTTACCTCCTCCCCCACCGCCGCGCGACGTCCGCGCCGCCCCCACACGTCCTTGCCTTGGCGGATCTGCCCGCCGCCACCGCCTCTTCCCACTGGCCGCTGCTTTCCCAATCGTCGCCCGACCTCCACGCCGCCCCCACGCCGGCCTTTAGCCTCCTGGCGCGCTCGCCACCTCCCGTCGACCCTCCCGCAGCCCTGGATCTGGGGGCACACCGCCTAACCTCCGCCTACCCCCTTAGGCGAGGCGGTGCTCCTCCGCCTAGCGTTGAAGCGCGCCCAGGCGAGCCTAGGCGAGCGCCTTTTTGAACATTGAAGCCAACAAATGTATGAGTTTACACAAGCATGTCCTGCATATGCATGATTATTTCCCTAGTCAGTTCACGTGAGCTATAGCAGAATCGCAGGGACACAACTTATGAAAAAGCACGCCTCCCCAGTTCAGAAAATGTGCGCTAAATCAATCCAAGACCAGCTGAGACTCAAGTGGGACTGAAGCATCTTCCTCCCCTCGCTTCCCCAGTCCTAACCAACTAACATCTCTTTATACTGGAAATTCGTCTTCCCACCATCAGCTATTGCTAAGTTGCTATTCTACAACTATAAGCAAAATCCGAAAATCCAGATCCAACTCTTAAATCTTTCAACTCTACAACTACAGAGAAACAGAAGTTCAGACAGAGACTGCAGCCACGCCTTGTTCAATCAGCGAGTATGCCATTTATGTGAGCACACCGGGCTGCGAAAGGATGCAAGCTTTATGCACATTACGTTCACAGGATGGCAAACCCATACCCCTGCAGGCCTGCACACCATAGCATAATATTACGTTCACAGGATGGCAAACCCATACCCCTGCAGGCCTGCACACCATAGTTTAACTGAGCTTAGCCATCTAGACCTTTCCTTGCCTGATGCTAAGCATTCAGCAAATTAAAGACACTAGAGCACACTTGTGATGATTGCTCATGAAGCACAGAACGAACTCGCCACAACCTGCAGGCTAGAATTGTAATGGCAGGTAGGCAGCAGTTCCCACACTCCATGATTTCGGTTTTCGCTTACCAAACTTTTTGCTACTAGCAATCTAGCACGATAGCAGAGAGAGAGAGATACTAGGAAGGAGGAGTCAGAGCCCTCACCGGCGTCGATGACGGCGTCCCAATCGACGACGCCGCCCTTGTCGAACTTGGTGAGGTCCCAGGTGCCGTTGACCCACCTGGCGTCGCGGAAGGCCGGCGGGGCCTCAGCCTGCACGGCCTTCGGGGCGGGCGCCTCGTCCTTGACGGCGGCCCCGTTGGAGGCCGCGACGGGGGCCGACTCCGCCTCGTCCCGCTGCTCGACCTCGACGGGCGGCGCCTCCCCGGCGGCGGTGGCGCAGACGAGTCGGCTGGCGCGGAGGCGCGGGAAGGGGAGGAGGAGGCCGGAGGGCTTGGCGCCCGCCCGCGGGGGCTTGTTGAGGGTGGCGGGGCGCGGGGAGAAGGTGGAGGTCGCCATGGCCATGGCGAGCGAAGGGGAGGGAGGCAGTGTGGGGTGGTGGGGGGCGACGGAGGGGAGAGCAGTGAAGGGGAGGAAGGATAGAGGGGAGAGGATATGTGCGGCTAGGGCAGGCCAGTTGGGCTTGGGCCATGGGCGAGCCCTCTTTTTGGTGACGTGGCATGGCCGCGCTGACGTGTCCGGGCGTGTGGATGGGGTGCCGTCCTGGCTGCGTTGCCATTGGTGGTGTAGACAACAGCGTGAAAAATCTGTGGCTGTGGATACGGAGAGGGAGGCTTCAAATGAAAGTCAAATAGAGACGGACGTTGAGAGCTCAACGGAAAATCCATAGAGCATACAACACTGAATTCTGTCGTGGTAGACCATCCATAGAAAGATCTGAATCTTTGACTCCTGACACCACCAAAAGTCAAGTACCTGTAAAGGGACTTGGTGGTATCTTTGCCTGAGGCTATCCGCACTCATGGACCTCTATATTCATTCTCTATACGTCCTAGTCAGCAAGATTCTCTCCTCTATACTCAATTCTTCTGCATCCATCCATCCTCTATATCATCCTCTATCCACTCTATCCACTTGTCACTTTATCTAAATATATTCATGTGTGATCTAGTTTTGAGGGATTTATTGAGACGAATTTAATGGTGCAATCGAAATTTAATTTGGATTTTTGGTTTGTGAGTTATAGCATTTTTTTCTTGGTTTAGCTAGTGGGGCCCGCCACTGCGCACTATAGAGTAAGCACAGTACTACTCTAAATATAGAGTGAGAGAAAGGATAGAGTATCGTTTTAGAGTACCCAGTGCAACAGTTTTTACTCTATATTCATACTCTAAAGCTTTAGAGTATCGTTTAGAGTATCCCACTACGGACAGTCTGAGACTGAGACCTCCAATTCCCAAGCCACCTCATTTCAATGGCTCTTGGGCAAGGAAGCAGCAACAACCCTGACGACGTCGACCACTTATCTCCATCCTCTTGGACTTTTAGTAGGCAAGACGCTCCACGATGGCATGCTTACGCCTGGCACTGACGCCCTCGGGCTGCCTTTGCTTGCTTGGCTGATGCAAAAGCAATTACCAACCATAAAAGACAGGACACATGGCTTCTGTTGATGGTAGGAAGAACCAACGAACATATGCATACAAGCATCATATCACGAGGAAATCATGATCCGAATCAAAGCTAAAGTAGATTACAGGGATGAGCTCAATTAGTAAACCAATGATCTCCCACCCTAGGCGTTAAATATCGTCATAGTCTGTTAGTCCGTGGTAGGTTACAGCAGCCAGTATTTTTCGCACAAATGGGTTAACAGCCAGTAACTTTGGTTTTTTTTTTGAATTACACAGTACAACGTAGACGCCCACAACACGCACGCACACTCACCTCTATAAACACATGTACGTAAACCCTACCTCTATGAGCATCTCCAAAGGACTGCCGGCAGATCTCAAGATTCACGAAGTCACCTTCGCTGTCGACTGGGAAAAACCGTTCCTCCTGCTAGCAACGCACTGCGCGCAGCTTCACTCGGTTTCTTTAGCTGCAGGCCAACTGGGTAGAATCTCTAATCGTGAGCGTTTCACCACACCACTACAATCTTCACCAGGGAAAAAATGGGAGGCCGCAGCCAGTAGGATGGAACTGTCCTTATGCTCCACTTCATCAGTATGAGGTACAATTTTGCTGCTCCCAGCGATTTGACCAGACCAACTTTGAACAAAAAAGATCCAAGATGTGATCAATTGATTTGACAGCTCCTTAACAGTGAGCCCAAACAAGTTAATATAAACAAAACTCCAGAAATGAAACAGTAACTTTCAAGAAAACCCTCCAGAAATGATTTGGAAAAGAAATTAATCTACAACTTCATAACATATATGGTTCAAAGGGAAATAAAAGATACAGCATGCGACATTCGGACATAGCCATAGCATAAAAAGAAGAATAAAGAGCTGACTTTTCCCTCTCAGAAACACACATGCTTCATCAGCAGGCTACACACTGATCGGAACAAGACTTTCTGTATACGGATGAACGTTGAAGGTGAAGATATTCTTCCATGTCCGTGCCCTACGACCCTGGTATTTCATGCGATCTAGCTGGCACACAGTGGTCAGCTTTGCGGTAGACATGTCGTAGAGGCAAACTTTGCAATGTGTATGCAGCAACATTCGGCCGCCAGGAAGAATAGCCAATGGACGGTACACACAGGTGAGGTGGACAGTGTAACGCTGCTCCCAGGTCTGCCCCTGCCCCCCATCTTCTTGTATGGGCAAGATCCACATGGTGACGGTGTCCTTACAGATACGTGCCAACATGCATAGCTCCCTGTTACAGCACATCCAATTTAAAGCCATGGGGGAGCACAGGACCCACAGAATCCGGCAGCCTGGTGATACCAAATGTCTCATTTAGCAACAACCGTTACCAACGACATCACTCCAACCTGTAAATTTAGTTTTCACAGCTGAGTACTGCATGCATCTGGAGTCCGATCGAATGTCTGACCTACCAAAATATACATCTAGAGAACAGGTGCACATGGATACCGCACCAGAACCATGAGTGCGTTGCGTTGCAAGTAGGATGGAACGGTGTCTTCCAGTTGGCCAGAATGCCAGAGGCCACTAAACTGTTGGAGATTTTGGCAGGTCAGGCTTGTCCTTGCGTCCGGATGCTGAACTCTGAACCATCTGGTTGATTTGTTTTTGGTTAAAATGGGAGGCCGCAGCAAGCAGGATGGAATGGAACTGTCCTTATGCTCCATTTCATCAGTATGAGATACAATTTTGCTGCTCCCAGTGATTTGAGCAGACCAATGTTGAACAAAAAAAGATCCAAGATGTGATCAATTGATTAGACAGCTCCTTAGCATTGAGCCCACCCAGGCAAGTTAATCTTAACAAAACTCCAGAAATTAAACAACTTTCGAGAAAACCATCCAGAAATTACATGGAAAAGGAATTAATCTACCACTTCATGACATTTATGGTTCAAAGGCAATTAAAAGGTACAACATGCAACATTCGGAGATAGCCATAGCATACAAAAGAACAAGAAAGAGCTGATTTTCTCTCTCTCAAAAGTCAAAAACATACATGCTTCAAGTTAAAAAAAAAATCATACATGCTTCATCAGCAGGCTACACACTGATCCGAACCAGACTTTCTGTATACAGATGAACGTTGAAGGCGAAGATATTCTTCCATGACCGTGCCCTACGACCCTGGTATTTCACGCGATCCATCTCGCACACGGTCGTCATCTTTGCGGTAGCCATGTCATAGAGGCAAATTTTGTTACCTAAATTCAGCATTATTCGGCCACCAGGGAAAAAAGCCATTGGACGGTATATACTAGTGAGGTGGATAGTGTAACGCTGCTCCCAGGGTTGCCCCTGGCCCCCTTCTTCTTGTATCGACAACATCCACATGGTCACCGTGCCCTCAGAGGTACGTGCCGACACGCATAGCTCCCCCTGTAGCACATCCAATGTAAAGGCATCAGGTTCGACGAGATCCATGGAATCTGGGAGCCTGGTGATGCCAAATGTCTCATTCGCCAGGCTGAACCGGAGAAGACCCCATGGAGGGTCCTGGTCACCGAGGCGCCAGAACAAGAATCCATTGACTGCCATAGCGGTGCGCCAGTTTTCAGGAGGGTATGGAAGATCATCCCTGATCTCCCTCCAAGCACCCTTGCTGTTGGCTGAGATGGTAAACACCTCCATCCCCATGTCTCTCCCCATGTATGTGTCAGGATCTACCGATCGGTAGAAGGTCCGGACTACCTTGTGCTTGCCTGTCCGCGGATCTAAGCCCAGGCTAGCACAGCAGCAGCATGACCACATAGGGCTGTGGCGCCAGTTACTATCTCTATTACTATCTGGCAGCGTGAGGCTCTCCCTGGTGGCTGGGTTGAAGAGGTAGAGGCCAGTGTCCGTGGGAACGAGCACGAGACCATCGCATTGAGCAAAGGCACGCACACATCTAAACTCGCTGCCAAAGTCCTTGTCGTGCATCAGAGTAGCCATGGAAGCACCTTCCTGCCACTGGTAAAAGCGGATGTGGTTGGAGAAGGTGGTCGGCCAGGCCCCCTCTGGGACAAACTGGTGGCCTATGGTGTGCGGAGTGATGACGACGCATGGGTTCTCCTCACATCTGGACGCCGAGCGCTTGAGGTGTGCGCGGACGAAGAAGGGTTCACTGATGATGGCTCGCCAGCCCTTGCAGACCGACTTGCATCGCAGGAGGGACTTGACAGGGAGCCGAACTAGAATATCCAGAACAATCTCATCAGACAGCTCTGGGATAGGTTCTGCTGGTGGCGTGTCTGTGTTTGTACTCCTCTTCCTCTTCCGGCACGTCTTCTTCCTCTTCTGGTTCATAGCGTCCATGCAGAGCGAACAAAGAAAGATTGAAGATTAGAGACAAGTCAGCATACGTGCATACAGAACGATATATCTCAGATCAGACGTGATGATATTCCATTTCGAATCAAACGTATCAGTCTCGGAGTAGAGAAGATAAACAGGACGCTTTAAAGAAAGAACAGTTTCTTTTTGGATTTTTTCAACATAATAGCAGAGATTAAACTACCAAAGAGTCATCAATCTTTTACTTCGATAGAAGTAATGTTCTACTCCATGCCTCGTCACCAATCTTTTACTTTTATCACTTTTAACACCCATTCTCCGTTATACTCTGATGCACCTTCAAGTATACACTCCTATTTATCTTCTACTTATAATATGTTCAAGTATACACTCCTATTTATCTTCTACTTATAATATGTTGAAGTCCTACTAAATGTTGATTAAACTACGAAAGAGTAACAGTAACACAATAGAAGTAATACATCGAAGTAATATTCGTTACAGCCATCCTCGTCACAGCAAAACTAATCTTTTACTTGAACTACCAAAGAGTACCTGATTAACAGGTGGTTCGGAGCATACGCCGTTGTTAAGGGGATGCCCTTCCTCCAGAGTGATGCCGCGGGTACGTCGCGGACGAGAGCGCGCTACACCGAGCGGAGCAAGCGCAGCCATCGAGGTGCCCTCCCCATCGAGCACCTCCGTGGTGGACAGATCCACCAGATCCGGCGAACTCCGGTCGGCCCCGGCAAGGGGATGCGACGCGTCCCCACCCACGGCTGCCGACTCACCGAGGGCGAAGGAGGGGGCGACGCGCTCTAACTTTCGGCCACCGCCTCCGTGCCTCATGCGGTCGCCGGACGGATTCGCCGGGCCTCCCTGTGCCTGGGCCGGTGAGGTGGGGGAGGGGAAGGAAGACGACTCTCGTATGGGGCGGGGCTTGGGGATGGGGAGGCGGAGGGGGAAGGAAGACGCGAGGAATCCCCTCGCCGGTCTGTGTGTGTGAGAGAGTGAGTTGAGTGTGAGTGTGAGTCTGCTGTAGTGCTGTCGACTCTAGAGGTAAGAATTCTGTTTTCGGCTGTGTTTAGTTCTCTGTTTTATATAAAAATTTTAGTTTTTTTTATTATTTTATAGAATGGAACTAAACATCATATAAAATTTTTAGTAAAAAGGTATTCATTCTCTATTTTAGATTTTAGCCTTAAGAGGTCAGAAAAAGCCAAAAAGCCATCACTCACTCCATGAAAAATTTGGCATTTTGGATGGAACTAAACACATCCATAAAAATTTTGGCATTTTGCATTTCATTATTCTAAAGTAGTTGGCATTTTGCATTTTGCATTCCATGGAGAACTAAACACAACCTTCGTTTCCATTTCGGTTCTCCGATTTTGAGGGTTTCAACAAATTTGGTTCCTACGAAATGAAGCCCTTGTTTAGATTCTAAAGTTTGCCTCCCAAATTCACTATGCAGAATTCCTATTCCCCGTCACATCAAAATGTCAGTACATATATGGAGTACTAAATATAGATGAAATCAAAAACTAATTACACAGTTTTATTGTACTTTGCGAGACAAACATTTTAAGTCTAATTAATCAATATTTGGACAATTATTACCAAATAAAAACAAAATTGCTACAGTGTGATAGGACACTTACTATGCAAACTTTGCCTCCAAAGTTTGCCATCTAAACAAGGCCGAAAACAGATCCGGGAGCGCATTGTTTAGTCACCTCAAATCCAGTGACCCTTCTGACGTGCTAAAAGTAGGCTAAACGCGAAAAAGAGAGGAGAGAGAAAGAAAGTAAAATCACCTAGGACCACTTTTAGTCACTTTTAACTATCTCTTGGTGACTAAAGCCACTAAACTTTAGCGACCCCTTTTAGTCAGGGTATCTGACATTTTAGTGACTAAAAGTGAGTTTGGGCCTATTTGGTTAGGGGTCACTAAACTTTAGTCACTTTTAGTCCCTAAATTAGTAAACAGATTACTAAAAGATGACTAAAGTAGTTTAGTCCTCTTTACTTTCCAAGGAGTGACTAAACTTTAGGTTAGTGACTAAAGGAACCAAACAGAAAAATTGAGAATCAAGCATTTCAAGTTTAGATTATTTTGGTTCAATTCTAGTTCTAATCAATCTATCCAGCTTTTTTCCCAGCGGAGACTAAACCACTGAAGAAAATTAGCAAATTTTAGCAACACAACACTGCATTTATTTTAAGTAGTAATAATTGATAAGAGAACAAAAGCAGTATATTAATACAAATACATAGCACTTTAAATATACAAAATATAGTTACAAAATGCAAGTACATGCATTTCACTTCTTTCAGTTAACCGAGGGTAGGAATCAAACTTTCTTCAGTTATCTCTCTAGAATCGGACATGTAATCAATTTTTTCAATCCTACTAGTTCTTCGCCCTGTTCGGCTGGCTGAAAAAACAGCTAATACTGATGCTGATTTGTTGTGAGAGAAAAACACTATTATTTCGCTAAAATGGTACGACTGATAAGTTCAAGCGAACAGGGCGGGTTCTATGCCTACCCATACGTGTGTCAGTGTGTGGGGTAGTCAATTACGTTTCCCGAAAAGCCAAACTCTTTCAACTTTAACTAAATATATATAAAAAATATTATTATTTATAGTACATAATTAATGTAATTAAATATATCATTGAATATATTTTCATAATAAATTTACTTCAAGATATAAATGTTATTATTATTTTCTGCAAATGGTGGCAGAGATACCAATAGCGACACTTTCATGGCTAGTATCGTTATATATATGACTACCTCTAAAAACACCAATTAACGGTGATATTGGTCTAGAGGTGGATGCCCCGCCCGTCTCTGAAACCAGTTTCAGCCGTGTGGTAGTGGCACTCGCAAGTCACAACCTTTTTTTTTTGGAACATAGGTAACGATGAATCTATACCAGCAACGTGCACATCCTGACATGAGTGCAACCTACATAAGCGATTGCTGGTATAAAGCAAAGTAAATTATATTGGCCATAAGGGAACTGTCTATATATTGAGAAATTGCCGCCGCATGATATTTGCAATGTTCAGCTCCAGCGTTCGCATCATTCCAAGAGTGAACACCTCCTCTCGCATAAGGATAGCTGGTGTGCTAAAACCAGACTATACAGATTATTCAAAAAAAAAAAAAAACAGACAATACAGTGATCTGAACCAGACTTTCACCGCGCCCTACGACCCTGGTAGGCTGGTACTGAGTGGGATTTCCAGAACAATCTCGTCGGGCAGCTCGGGGGTTGGTTCTGCTGCTGGTGGTGTGTGTGCTTGTGTTCATCCTCCTCTTCCTCTTCTGCTGGCACGTCTTCTTCCTCTGATGACGGTTCATAGCGTCCATGCAGCGAAAAGGATTGAAGATTGGTGACGAGTCGGTATGGGTTCGTACAGATCGTTATATATTGACATGATGATGTTCCATTTCGAATCGAATCGAACACGGACGCCGTATCGGTCTCGGAGCAGAGAAAATAAAAAGGAGAAAATACAGTTTTTTTTTCTTTTCTTCGGTTCCTTCAACATAATAAAGCTCCACCAGATGGTTTAGAGTTCCGCATCTACCAGATGATTCAGAATTCCGCATCCGGACGCAACGCTAGCCTGACCTACTAAAATCTTCACCAGTTTAGTAGCATCCGATCTGGCGAACGGATAGTAGTACCTAGTACATACATACAGTACTCGGTACCTTGCCATCCTCTTCGCAGCACGCTAGAAGACATCGCTACTAGTTCGTTATACTTATGTAAGAAGAATGCACTGCACCGCGTGGTCAGCAATGCGTGGGTAAGTAACTAAGTATCCTCTCCTTCACGATCCTCCTGAATTCAGAACGAAGCTTGTGGCTGTACTCGTAGTCTCGGTGTGGGCAAAAAGGGCGTGGCATGGGGTCACGGGCACGAGTTGGAGCGCTTGAGGAAGGGAGCCCGGGAGTGGCTGTCGTCCTCCAGCGCCACGATCCGCAGGTGGGAGGGGTCGTCCAGGAGCATCTTGGCCACCAGGTAGCCGGCCACGGACCATGTCTGGAACTTGCGCGCCTGCTTCCCCACGTACCGCCCCGCCTTGCCGTCGTAGTACTCGGGGAAGTCATCCTTCGCCAGCCGCTGCTCCATCAGCTCCACGGCTCTCCGGGCCAGGTGCGGGCGCCCCAGCTTCACGCTCACCGCCACCAGCAGCCACAGCAGCACTGCACGAGCAATATGTATTTGCACAGGCGGGTCAAACAGATGAGATAAGCAAAATGCCACTGGCCACATAACTAAAATGGATGCTGATGCAGAGCGAAGGATGCAGGATATAACAATTCAGTTTGTCAAATGGAATGACCATTCATCATAAATATATTCGCTTCTGATTTACAACACAGCCTTCATCACATTTGCATTTGCACCCAAAGATGAAATTTCAATAAAGAAACTACGGTCATTTTGTTAAAATGAAGTTCAGATCGACAAATAGCCAATCTCATCTATTTATTCAATTTAAAAACGAAATACTGATTTCCTAAACCACATAATGCACAACACATCTCAAGGCCATCAGCAGCCAGAGCAAAAGGGCTCATGCCATTAAAAGTGATGCTAATGCAGGGTGAAGATTGTATGGATATCAATTCACCAAACAAAAGGACTGTTCATATTCGCAAACCCAGATGCTTTGTTCCAACTCAGGACAGCTTTCAGTATTCATATATATTATCTTCTCTAACAGAAGTTGCATGGTCAGTAGATTATGCAAGTGCAGCTTCGCTAAACCCAAATATGTTCATACCGACAAACAATGTTCATAGTGTTATCAATTTTTCAAACCCAAAAGATGAGGTTCAGATCAGAAAATAACCAATCTCATTTGTTTACTCAATTTGTCAATTTGAAAAATGCAACTGCTCACTTGCTAAACATGAATGCAAAAGAAAAAGAACACATAATTGGCACGAATGTTTAACAACATAATGCAGTGCTACAAATCAAGTTGCTAAAGCACTCTCACCTGGCCACGAGCCTCCATTGTGGTAGCTCCACCTGGTGTTCTTTGGGTCGCATCCAGTGACTATCTGCCATTCCTGATTTTCCATTGCAGGGTAACAGATCTTGAGTGGCATCTCACCAATGAGTTCTTGCCAGCGCTCCTCCACAAGATCCAGTATTGCTTCAGCCTGCTCTCCGGTCGCCAATGATGACAGAATTGCAATGAAGTTGCCCAAGCAAAACCAGCGGAAATCCATCCTTGCAGGACTAACGTTGCCAATGAAGTATCCACCCCGGCTAGGCATGAAGTCAAATATCCAATCAGGTATTGATTCAGGTATCACATTGAACTTGTTCAAAGCTGTCTGTGAGTACTCTTCAGTCTTGTAGCGGTATATGTCATTAAGTCTTTGGAATCTAACCAGTAGTAACTGTGCAAATGGTAGCTCAAAGCTTGGATTCGTTTTGTGATGTGGTTCACAAAGTCAGCATCAGAGTCTTGTTTCAACAAGCTTAGGCCACATCTCATAGCCATGAAAAAGAGAGCCTGGATTTCAATTGGTAGCCATATATGCCCTGCACAGATTTCAGTCAATAGTTCAATAACAAGGTGCATGATAAACATGTACAAACGTTCAAGACAAACATTTAGATAACTTGCTGTTCCCAGGACCAAGAGCATCAAATGGTTAGTAAATTTTTCTAGGTTTTCCACGAGATGAATATGTAGTCTACAGGAAACACAACCACTGGGAATTAACAATACCTTCAATAAGAACAAAGAACATGATAAAACTAAAAAAACTAACACTTGCATAGAGAAGCTTAAGAAGTTTGACAACATGTTCGCTACCAGCAAAGCAAACCATGCTGTTATTCACAAATCGCAACTACATACTTCCTGTATGTTTCCAAAACCCATACACTACCTTGTACCATTATTAATGTTCACAATCCTCTTATGTTCCAAGTATTTGGTCCTAATTTTAATAGCTATAACAGCATCCTATAATGGTTCCTCCTATAGAACCCAGAGGGAAAAATATCCAAAGTATCGATATATTTTCATATGAGCTTGAGCAGTTTCAGTTATGAATGAGACAGGACTTGCAAGGATGCAATTGAACAATAAGTTTGTAGTAAGACATAAGAGGCACAAGAGATACAGTGTCAAACATAATAAGAAACAGAAGTAGCTAGATTGAGGTGGGCAGCCTACCATTCTTCGGTCTATCATGGAGCACCCATCAGCACAAAGCAAGGCTGGAGAAGTATCACATCCCTCTGAGAGACACAACCTGAGAATAAGGTGCATGGCCCTTTGGCAGTTAGGACTTTCAGCCAGAGAATTGTCCCCTGTCCATTTGGTGTAAGCACGAAGGAGAATAATCCACCATAAGCCAGAATCTACAGGAGCAACCCTCCCGATGGCAGTTTCACCAAAATCAGCCAGTAAGCTTTCTGTCTTCTGGGTAGGGTTGCGATGATGCACCTTAAAGCTTGCAGGCATCACACCCTGACCAAGCTTGAAAAGGTCAACCATCTTCTCCCTTGACTGAAGGCGTGCAGTTTCTACCAGAAAATTCTTCACTATCAAGTGTTCTCCTTTCATAAGAAAAGCCATGCACTAGGAATGAAATCCCTCATGAAAACCTGTCCCAATGTACGAAAAAACAAGCATAAATCATTGCTGATCATTTTGCATGCCCAGGCACAATGATATGTATAACTCATGCATGAGATAGCTATGATGTATTTTTGCAGGAAGCCGATAATGTACACATGAATACTCACCATCAGGATTAGGACTACCATTTACGATGATGATAGATGCAAAACAAACAGTAAGAGAAGGGTGTATAGAATAATATGAAAATAGCATGAAATCTTTAAAATTGACAGCACTGCCAACACTTTAACTGGAAACAGAAAAGGTCAGTAGGTCACCTGGTCATAGTTGAGTGCTGCCCCCTGAGACTTGTCTATTGCGGCAACAGTCCCAATTGGCTGGCCTCTGAAGTAAACTATTGACCTTTTCAGGGCTTCCCAAGCAGCATCTGCAATTGCATGCCTGTGTGATGCATTAGTATCTGTAGGTGTTTCTTCATGGAGCGAAGACTGTGATCCTCCTCCTGGGCTTTTCTCAATGGTCTGGAGCAGACGCCGAGGTTGCAGACCATTAAGTTCTATGTCAGATAAGGTCACAACACAAGATCTGTGCCTCTCAATGTGGTGCATCCTTGTCCTTTTCTCAGGTTTTGGCGGCGAATCATGGTTCTCATCATCTGTCAGTTCTGTGATCTTACTCTCTGGGAGCTTTAACTGGGGAGGAGGTTGAGTACATTGCACCATCTTTGCTAGTTTTTGAAAGAGAGCTCTGGTCAATAGAATGACAAATAAAACGAATAAGCATATGCATAACTTTTTTCAAAATTTCAAATCAGGGCATTATACAATACTGCATTAAGTTCTCATGTCCCGAAACATATAAAAGAACTGTCTGTTAGTTGCATAATTGCATCGCTAGCTCTTGGCACTCGAAATGAATACAGGTACATTGTGAACATTTTCCTCATCATGAATATTCCTATTGAAAAAAAGAGAGAGCACAACAGGTGCACAAGGTTTAGGCAAAAGAAAATAGGGACAAATAAAAACTTTAAGATATATTTTAACTAAGCCGCCACTGGCTTTCCTTTTACTGAACTACAAGTAAATTAAACTACAATGGGGCAGCACCTGGCCACCTATGCTTGAAAGAAAGGAAGTTCATGCAAAAAAGAACTATGTATTGCAAAGAACCTGTGTATATTCTAGCAGTATGATATGTAAAGTATTTCTCTCACATCAAACATTTAAGTCAATACAATTTATTGTTCCTTAAGGTTGCTGAAGCTGATACAACATGCTACTGCAGCACTCTTAATTCTTGATCATACTCTCAGATTTCAATGGCAAGTGGAGACTACTGACTACAGATTATTCCTATTCCATAAATAATGACCAGTTACTGAAGACAGTATACAACTTCTGGGCCCAAAACTGTTACACAATCTAGTGAATCTAGTACTTTAGAATGCAAATAACAAGGCATTTCAGCTTCCTGTATAATACAATACCCCAGTGCATATGCATTTGGCTACAAGTTCTAATGTACGG